>PVLD010012953.1:0-57985 GCA_004027595.1 Dinomys branickii | reverse complement strand
AGTTATTATCACAGGGAAGATGACTGATTGAGTGGTAGGGCAACAGAGATGAGGGAGGAGAAAAAACGAACTGATCAAAAGGGCCATCATCTGTGTAACCTGAGTAACAAAGATGAAGGTAACACTATGTAGGACAGCATCCAGAGCTAATTCCCTTCTATGTTCTCTATAATTCTGTATTTCCTCAGTCGTTTTTGTATTAGCAGAAATGAAGATAACTTTATATCATACAGCACCCAGTGTAAATTCCCTACTATCTTATCTATAATTTGGTATTTCCTTTAATGTTTTTGTGTTAACTAATGTGAAAATAACTATGTAATACAACATCCAGTTCTAATTCCCTACTATATTCTGTATAACTTTGTATTTTCTGTATTGTTTATGGCTTTTCTGGTTCATATGTCTCCATTCTTTTGTCTTTGAAATAAAATTTAAAAATAAATAAATAAATAAAATTTATGTTGAAAAAAAAAATCATTCCACTGGGCTCTTTGCTCTTGATTTGCAGCATAAATCTGGCTAACGGCCCCCAGAAATAGCCATGCCGCTGCCTCAACATTAGACTGCCTGAAATTTCTTGTGCAAGATGAATTAGTCCACTACCCTTAATCTCAGCTTCAGTCAGTCTCTAGACAAGAGCAGACTGAAAACAAATTTTCCTCCAGGGCATAGCACACATGATCTGGAGTCCAACAGTCAGTACAGTCCTTCACAACAGAAACCTCTTCTGCCTTGTTTTTACCAGCAGCATTTCTATCAGCATCCTGGTCTTCTGAGCTCTGACCAGAGTCTCCCATTAAGTACAGGTGAAAACCTTTTAGGGCTGCTTCTTTAGCTGGCATCGCAAAACCTTTCCAAAATCCTCCCACTAGGCACTTCCAGTGGCTCCTGGAAACAGATGGTCAGGTACAGTCACAGGAATGGCCCCACTTCTCAGTTCCAAAATATCTGTTACTTTTCTCATTGCTGAGACAAAATTACTAACACCCCAAAGTTAGAGGAGAAAAAGTTTGTTTTGGTTTATACTTTACAGCGGTTTCAGTCCATAGTTAGCTGGCTGTAAGGCAGGGTGACATGGTAGAGGGACAGACAGTTCATGTATGGCAAGCAAGAGGCTGCAGCAGCAAGTAGCAAAGTAGTGGAAGTAGCGAGTCAGCCTCCTTTTCTAGCCCTTATATTCCATCAGGGCTACCTGCCTTTTGGGTGGGTGGCTCACCCAGAGTGGGACAAAAACTAGCATTATATCCTTAATCACAGCATCACATACCCTAGTTCCAATTCCCTCTGAAAAACCTCACCTATGACCACATGAGGCTTTGGGGAAACATCTGAATATGAGCCATAGCCACATACAGTAGAGTTAAACTTTGCCTTCAGCACTAAATCCATGTGTTTTATGTACTATTTGCATTAATTTGGAATTTCTCTTCTGAGAGTAATGCTTTGACTTTGAAGCAAATGCTTTATTTAGAAGCAGACAAGTAACATCTTTGGTATTACCTTTATTCAATATTCTAGTCTGAATATAAATGTCATTTCTTTCTTGAAGTGTTCTTTACTGGCTCTAGGCAGAATTAATCAGATTCTCTTCTATGCCTATAGCACTTATACATGCCTTAACTATAGTGTAGTGGATATTGATTTAGTTAATGTATATACCAACTTAAAAATAAAATACAAGTTCACTAGTTTGAACAGGAATAAGATGATATCATTTTTGGTGGTTGAAATGGTGATAACATTTGGTTTGTCTTAGAGCTTTGTATTTTGGTTACCCAAATACAGAAACTAAAGGTTTGATAATTCTCATGTTCTAAGTAACATTTACAAATCAGCGTATTGAGTTATTTCCCATGTAACTGTGACAAAAAATTTTCAGTAGTAAAAGGGTATACAAGAACATAAATTAACTAAGACTGTATGCATCTTTAAGTTGGTGATCTGATCTATATGTATTTACACGGAAAGATATCTGTGATAATTACTAATTAAATAAAGAACAAGTTAAGGAGTAGCAAGTAAGTATTATTTCATTTTTGTAAAAAATAGTTCTATAGTCTCACAAGAAAAATTCTAGAAGAATAATAGTGGGAGCACGGTAACAATAATATAACTTATAACTTCCTTCTATCTAACTAAAGCATTGTATCATTCCCAAGCCCACCCCTCCTACCATTGTTCTTTTATTACTTGAGGGATTATCACGTTACAGGTATGAACCTGAATGTCCTCACACATTATTTTAATCCTCACAACAATGTCATTAAATTATTCATCATTAATTAATAACTTGTCTAATTTATATTTCTGGTCTCAGACACTGCTAAGTATTAGATATATACCAGTGAACTAGGCACAGTGCCCAACACTTTACCACTATCTTTACTTTACAGGTGATGGTTAGAGGGCCTTCCCATTCATCAGGGTTCTCTCAACCAATGTCTTCTGGTTCAACTCAACACACAGATTCACAGGACCCTCACAGACTGCATTTGTCTCTAGTCTATCAGGTGAGTCAGTCATAAGAACCATGATCCAGCAAGGCAGCATCAAACTTCCTTTCTGTGGGAGTCCTTAGAGCAGATCATATAGGCTTTCACCAGCCACTGTCTTGGAGCCCTCAGAAAGTGACTCAAATGCAAGGAGATGTGAGAGCCTCCCTTCGGTAAAAGCCACATTCCCCGTGCAACAACTCCATAAGTATATTATACAGGGTCCCCACAGGAAGTGCCATCACCTTTGGGTGTTATAGTTCATTACAAAGGCAAGTTACCAATCTGCAACTATTTCTATCACAAGCAATGCTAGCTAAAAACATAGCATTTTATGCCTGTCAGATTACCTGGGAACAGAGCTAGAGAGTGAACCAAAGGCCAAATTCTCATAAAAAGAAGGGGAAAACATTTTTTTAAGTAGCTTATCTAATAAGAAAATGTCACAGTGGATTCAAACTTAGATGTGTCTGATTCCAAAGCCTAGTTTCTGCACTGTATTAGAAGGTAACAATAAACAGTTTCTGTGTAGAAAGCTTTTAGATAACTTTGCTTTCTTTTTCATACTTTCCAAATTCTCAGATTTTTTTTCTTTGGTTAATGGGCATGAATTGCTTTTGTAACAATTTTTTTTCATAAAAAGACTATAATAGCAATAAAGCATGCATTTGTGCAGCATTCAGTAGAAGTAGCCAGAAACAAAATGATATATGCACTTGAACTGTAATTAAGATGATATAAAGAGAGGCGTACAGAGAGGGAAGCCAAGCAAAAATACAAAGCAGACCTCAGAGTAGCTGAGTCAGAATGATTGGCTTGTGAAGGGCTTTTTTTCTGTTTTCCAGATTTTCTGTGAAATGGTTATGTTATTCATGGAATAAAATGAAATACCTTTGTTGAAATAGATAGGAGAATATATTTAGGTATAACATTTGAAGTGTAAAAATCAGACAAGCCTAACACCCCGAGATAATAGCTTAGTTTCATATATCTTCTTATACGGGAATACAGTCTATACAAATTTAACCATGTTAGAGGTTTAAAGGTCTCCAGTGATCTCAACACACACATGTGGATATGAAAGACATGCAGGTGCATTACAGAGCAGCTCTGTTCTGCTGCTGAACGTCACCCACGGAGCTAGAACAATTTACCCGGGCTCATGCTGGGTCCCTGCCCTGACACCACAATTTCCATGTATTATGGTAACCTGCCTTTGTCTGGGTTCATGTACTAGATGTGAAAACTATTGCTCAACTCTTTTTTTACTATATTATGTGTCTGTACTTATTTCAGGATGTAGCTATTTAAGGTTTTGTTTTCTTTTACAACTCACGTTTTGGGCTTTATGTGATCCTTCCTTAGCCAAGAGCTCATATAATTGGATAGCTGCTGTTATGTTTTGCAGGCCAAAATTTCCAAATAGCAAAGCGTCAGCCATTTTCTCCATAGCTTTCAAATTTCCCTTGTCAGCTGCTTTGGCAAAAAGCACGTAGGCTCTGTTTCAAGAATATAAAGTCAGAAGGTTGATTTACAGAAGTCAATGTTCCTACTTCTTGCTTCACGTGACTTCTAGAAGCAAGACCCATGTGTCACTGAAGTTTAGCTGAAGCCCATCACATCTCTGGGCTAGGGTATTTCTTTCATCTCTAAATCAGTCTATAGTTATAATTTTTAAACACCTAACAAATATTGAACCCACTAAAAAGGAAAAATATATAGGATACACCATGCTGTAAGCTTGTACACCAAGTAAAATAAAAACTTGAGACAATCTTAAAATAGGGAACTCCCCCCTATGCCCAGTCCCAATATTTACAAATATTTGTTTAATAAAATGAATTCTGAAAAACATAATAATAATCAAAATTGCAATGCCACACCTAGGAAGTTCCTATCATGAGAATGATAATATACTCATACTCCAGGATAATTTTCTAAAGCAGGACCTTCAACAAAGCCATATATGCTTTTGGGAAAATGAAAAACTGAGCAAACCTTTAATGGCTAGGGCTCTAAATTCTGGTTGTCTCTGTTCAAATCCTGGCTCCCCCATTTATTTAGTCAAGTTACTTAACCTCTCTGTGCTTCCTTCAGTTATAAAACAGGGAGAATAGGAGACCTACTTGATGGGTTTCTGTGACAATTAAATGAGATAATCCCTGTGAAGTGCTTGGCAAAGTGCCTGGTACAGATTAAGCAATCAGTAAATCTAGCCATTACTATTGGAACTATTATATTGATTCTAAAGTTTTATAGCATACAGTAATTGTTCTGAAATTAGGAGGGAAATGGTGTGAAAATTTGATGATTAAAAATGTAGATGTTGTAGGGTAGCTTACAATGTTATTTTTTTAGTCCAAATCAAAATTCACCTGGATCTTCTGTGGGTAACAAGTAGTGATGGAGAATTTCACAAGGTTGAAATACGTGTCAGAGACAAAAATACTTTGGGGATTTATTTTTATTTTTATAACTTTCTTTTTTGGTAGTGGCAAGACCAGAAAGCATTAACCTGTATCCATGACCTTGACTCCAATACTCAAATATAGGAAAACATACACACACATTTGCTATTGCTTCCAACTCAGAATGATCAGGAGACTCAATTTCATACACAGCCTATCCATGCTAAAAGAAGCCGCTCTTTGGTAAAGGCTGGAGTAGTACAGACTGGGCAAGAAAGGTTTCAGGCAGAGAGGTAGGCATTAGAGTCTAGGATATCAGTACAGACTCTAGTGGAATAAAAAGAGATAGAAATCCAGGAGGTCAATAAAGAAATGAACTATGGTCAAGGCAAACTGATTTGGGAGGCTGGAAGGCAAACATCTGGCACCCCTTAGGCACCCAGAAGAGAGCCTGGAATTAGCTACAGAGCACCTTGAACTCTTCTGTCACATAGATAGTAGTGGCTGCAACAGTCGAGTCCACTGGGATGAGAAGGGCACCAAGGACCAAGCCACAGAAGCTTGAAAGGGGCTGTAGGGGTGCCCCACATGGCATGCAGTATGTCTGCTCTGTTCCTGGAGGGCAGCAATAGGCCACAGAAAAACCCTTGTAAGTGTCTTCAGTTCCACAGACAGGATGCACACATAGCTTTCCTGTGAGGAGAGTCCAAGGCGAAGTAAGAGACACTACAAGCAGCATGCAGGGCTGAAGACAGTTGCTTCTGGTTAGGCAAGACTAAAATCTTGGCTGAAATACTCAAGAAGCAAAAAAAAAAAAAAAAAGTGGGAGAAACTGGGCAACAGGGACAGAGCATGTAAAATTTATCTGGCTCCCTGGACCATCTCTAAAGGAGCCGGCAGTGGATACTGATGTGGGCAGAAGGTGGACACATGAGAGCTGTGGGGGTCAGGCTAAATGCCTCTCCAGCACATCAGTAACTTGGTGTGGAGCAGCCGTTTGTCTCCAAACATTCTTTGCTTATGATGAATGACTTTAATGAAGGACCAACCCTGGCTGTCACTGAGGTTTCCTCACCACTGCAAATAAGTTGGTAATAATATATTTAACAGCAATGACTTACTCAACAATGCTCCTATTCATATATAAGAATATATATTCATATATGCACATATATGAATCTATATGATCCATATATATCCACATATAAGAATATATTCCTTATACATGAGTATATATAACACGCGGATATATAAATAAAATAAATGAATTAGTTCATTGGTCCAGAATGTGGATGTGGGTGAACAAAAAGGACTAGTGTCATTCCTATCTATGCCAGCCTATCCTGGAAACTAGCAAAGCAAGGAGGTAGGCTAGAGGGACAAATGCGGATGAAATGATTCCCCTTTGGTCAGAAGGATACATGCTCACTTTTCTTGCCACCTTCTGAGTTTTAGGTGTGTGTGAGCATACAGATGTGACTAGCTGAAGCCAAGAACAAGCTACCCTAATAACACAAGGGGCTTTGCCCAGCTTCCCCACAAACTCTTAGAGTCTCCTGCTCTGAGCAGACTTGGTTTCATTTCTCCATTGCTACAAACTAGAGGATTCCGAAGACTACCTTTAGACACCCTCTACCTGTAGACATGTCTGTGCTGAGTGACAACAAGCTGTTGTTACTGTTGGCACAAACTGGATTAGGAAGGTCCAGGCAGGTATAGTCTGGGAAAGAGGTCCCCACACTGATTGACATGATTCACATTAGGACTGTTTTTTTTTTTTTCCTTTCCTCTCTGTTCTTTAAGGCAAATAGGAAAACTCCCTTGTTAAGTGGATAGTCACTGGGGACCTTCATGAGACCAAATCTAGGGTTTTACTGGACTGCATGGGACATACTAGCTGGCTACTTTGCTAGTGGCACAGCTTGTCTGAAATCTCAGGAGGCACCCTCTTCTCAGAAGTCCATTGTTCTCATCAAACTTGGCTGGGTTGAAAATTTTCTATTTTCACTCATGCATTCAGTGGTTGCTTTAGTGAGATGACTTTCTCAATAGGCTAAATGTTATTTTGGTGTCCAGTTTACTTCATCTCATCATGACCAAACCCAAGGCTGTTCAGTGGGAGGCCTGGGTTTTGCTGAGGGTGTTTCTTTTGTTCTTGTAAAAAGCTCTGAATTCAACTTCCCCTGGAGGATATCTGCCTCACCTCCCTCTTCTTAGTTGGCCCTTGGACAAATAATTGACACAAAGTAGGTATTTGATAATGGAAGTTGATGATATTCTAACCAGGATCACGACTGTGTGTTCCTCTTCCTTTATACTTCCTCTGAGAATTGTTGGAGAGGATTTATGGATTCTGCTGTTCTGTCTAGGACTGGCTACCACAGTTCTGGGATGCCTCCTTTGGGCTGGTGTCCTTATTTTGTGCAACAAGAAGAGATGACATCTTATTGTGTTTCGGGGACTATCTCTTCTAGGTATAGCAGCTCAAAACACACAAACAACAAACACATCTTCTGATGATTGTGTGCCACACACTGGTCTAAGAACGTGATTGTACTATACTACTGAGGGCACAAAGATGTTTAGAAACATTCCCAGGACCATGCTGCCAGTAAATGAGAGTTAGGATTTGATTCCACGGTCGTAACTAGAGCCTTAAAGGGTAAACTGACAGTTGTGGCCCTCCCCCGGGGAAAGGGGAGATATTTCTGTCTCCCTCTAAACAAGGAAGACAAGTGGAAAGAGAAAGAATGAAGTAAGACCATGCAGTAAGACCATGAAGTAAGACCATGGAGTCACAGCTTGGTCCACCTCCCAACTGTGTTCTGTGGTCACATCACTAAAATCTCAGTCTTGGTTTCCAACATTTTAAAGGGGGAAAGTGAAGTGCTTCTTACCTCCTAAGACTAATCTGGGGAAAAAATGGAATCACACACATGAAAGTGCTTTGAAAACCATTAGGTATTGTGCAAATGCTCAGTTAGATAGAATAAAACATGCTAAAACAGAAACTGCTCTAATTCAAATAATGCATTTACCTTGTTTGAAATATTCAATAAATTAAAGCCAAATAAATGCTTTTGCTTGAACACTCAAAACATTGCCTTGATTCTGCATTTCACTTAATTCAAAGGAACCCTCATCCCACATGCAATGCTCTGATTTGTTTAGTATAGTAATTTAAACACCTTTTGATTGTTGTAAAAACAAAAGCATATAGGCAAATAAGTTTATCTGCCGTCCCAATAAGCTTTTAATGATAAATTAGATTAGTTTTTTTTTTTTGAAACAAGGTCTTGCTGTGTAGTTCAGGCTGGCCTTAAACTTACTATGTAGCCCAGGCTGGTTTCAAACTCATTGTGATCCTCCTGTCTCAGGCTCTCCAGTACTGGGATTGTAGGCGTGAACCACCACACCCAGGTTTTAATTGTTTTTCTTAACCTGGAAATAAAATTTGGCTAAGGTAACTAGATCAAGACTTACTCTGCTTTTTGTTTTTGGCTTTTAGACTCCTGGAGAATCTTGATGCCCATCTTAAGTAGTTGATCTCCTTCATCTGTGAAATTTTTCTTTACTTGCTCTTTTACTGTGTGTGAAAAAATAAAGAAAAATTTAGAAAATTATTTGTTTTGTATTTTTAAAATGTGCTGACATTCCCCTAGCATTGTTAGAATTTTGTATTTTTTTTTTTTTTAAGATCTGCATTGAAAAAGGATTGTTTGGTATCACTTTCTAGCTCAGGGGCATCTGCAGTGCATAAGGGAGAAGGTGCCTTAAAAAGTAACTTCTGTTTTGTGGGAGGTCTCTTGAGTGGAAGGCAGAGAGATACTTCTAAGGTCTGAAGGAGAGAAATGTTCCCAGCCTCCAGGGTTCTGCAAGCAGAAGGCAGATGGCTTAGATCCAAATGTTCCTCCCAAGACTAATGTTCAGAGCTTTTGGAAGTGATTGGATCGTGTGGGTACTATCATCACCAAAGGATTAATCCAGTGAGGAGCTCATGGTGGAATGTACTGTTAGGAAGAGCAGGCCTGGTTGGAGTGGGCCAGTCATTGGGACTGTTCTCCGGAAGGCTGTATTCTCTGCTTCTTTCTCTCTGCTTCCCAACTGCCATGGTTGGAAGTGCTTTCTTCCCCCATGCCCTTTCACTATGCCATTTTTACCTTACAGCCAGCCTACTAGGGACTAAACCCACTGAAGCCATGAGCCAAAATTAACCTTTCCTCTTTTTAGCTGCAGGTGTCAGAAATTCCCTCCCAGAGATGGGAAAGCGACTAATAGAATTGCTATACTTTATAAGTCAGATCTTAGTCACCAGGTCCTCAGTCCTGGATGTCAATGCTTCCTTTCTCTGGACATGTCTCATAAATTATGACAGTAATAATATCCCTTAGTTACTGCGGGCTGATCAGGCCCACAATCTCTGAATGAGTGTATGGTGAAGGCTAAATAAAAAGAGGCAAATGGATGATTTCAGGGCCCAAGAGGATCAAAGCCCTCTCACATAATTCAAGATTCTCTCTGAGCTAAGACCACGACCTTCTCTGGTTCACCCATATTTATTTGGTTAACAGAAGGGAAGGGAATACTCAAGAAGGGCAGAACCACTCAAGACTTCTCTAAGTAAGGTCTGAGGTTAATCCACTGAAGAATGAGATGCCTGAGGCTATAGTCTTCATCTAGTTGAGATCTGACCCAGGTGTTCTTGGCTGTGATCTTGTCTTATCCTTTGAGGCTTCCTCCTTTCATCTACATCTACCTCTGCAGGTTCTAGTAGGGATCAGTGACTCCCAGAGGTTCACTTACTATGAGTCCACCATTTCCAGATAAGGAGGCTTGGACAGATTCACAAGTGAATAAGGAAAGCCAATTGGCTAATATGAAATCCTGCTCAGAGCCACTTTGTAGTGGTCCCCAACAATAAACCTCAGTGCCATAAAGTTCCAAAAGAACATGAAGACATGAGCAGTAAGCCTCTCCAAGATGAAGAGTGTGCACCTAGCAGTGGAGGAGGCATTCTTTAAAATTTTCCTCTGCCTAGGACTTCTTACCAGCCTTACAAACTTCTTCACACTTTAATGAAGATACACAGCCTGCCAATAATAACTGGCCTTGTAGTGCAGGGGCTCAGAATCAACTCTGTAGTATTTAAGGAAATATAAAGCAATTGAATTTTTCCTGCTACAATAAAGATATTTAAACATTTATATAACATTTTGCAAATTTTAAGACACTGTCACCAGTTTATCAAGCTGGTTGGAAGAAAAGTCAAAATTACAGGGGCTGGGGATATAGCTCAGTGGAATAAGCACTTGCCTAGCAAGTGCAGGGTCCTGAGTTCGATCCCCAGTACCGCAAAAAAAAAAAAAAAAAAAATTACAGCCAGTCCTCTCAACATACACACACACACACACACACACACACACACACACACACAGATTTTCAAGATAACACAGTGCCTCTTGAAGTTCATTACAACTCTCAGTGAAATATCTGATTAGGAGAACAGAGCCTGAAGTTATTTCAAAGGAAAGGCATTCAGGATTTGATGCCTCATTAACAAGACCACAAAGAACTTTAAGTGATTCTTATTTTTCTTCCTCCTGACAGGCTATCAGAGTTGTCTGCTTGCTTTTGTAAGTTAAAAAAATTTAATTTAAAAGCCAATTTACAATTATTTTCAATGCTTCAAGTTATTCAATCAATTTAGAAACACCAGACATTTTAGCATCTAATCTCTGCTTTGAGTTATATGTTATCTATACTCATGATTAAAGGGGAAAAAATGATGGGAAAAACCTACTAATCTGTATGTGGAATAGCAATTGATCCTATTATCATGCTTTCAGAAGTGTGAGAATAAATTCTGAAAGTTTGACTCTCCATGAATATACACATGAGAAATTATTTACCATTGCAAATTCTTAGCCATGGCTTAATTTTATACATAGTTTTTTTTTTTTTTTTCTTTTTGAGATAGGGTCTCGCTTTGCAGTTCAGGCTGGCCTTGAGCTCACTTTGTAGCCCAGGCTGGTCTCCAACTCTCGGTGATCCTCCTACTTCAGCCTCCCGAGTGTGAGTGTTGCGGTTTCCCAAATACACTGATTTATAAATTTTTTTAATATAAGAAAACTCATTTGTCAAGTAAAGTTATCCTGATGATTCTTTAATTACTTTGGTATAGTTTGATGATTTCCAAATTTGGAGAAAGCAGTCAGGTAATATTTTGAGATCATTCTGAATTTCACCAGAAGGGCCTTCCTGAGTCTGGAGTTCTCTGAATGGTCAGCTTCTGGACCCATGTTCTGCTTGAGAGGAGCTTGAGTCTTACTTGAGGAAAGTGTAAGGGGAGTGTGTCTCAGGAATGAAGGAGTGAGGAATAATTGTACCAGATGTCTATTCAAGATGGCATCAACCCCGCAAAATACTCCAGTGAGATGAGTTTATATGTCAGTGTTCGTCAGTGATAGAATTTGTAGAAAGTTCTTAATGTTTCCTGATTTTCTCATTATCATTACTCTGTCCTGCTTAAATGCTGTTATGGCCAGAATTATGTTCCCCCCAAATCCATTACGTTGAAGTCCCAATCCTCAGTAGTTTAGAGCATAATTTTATTTGGAGATAAGCTCTTCAAACAGATGATTGCCATGCAAGATGGCTTACAGGGGCCTACTGTCCCCCTCCACAGTGTAATCTGGCCTGAATAAACTCTTATCTTTATGCTTATCCTTGCCTTAGTCACTCCCCTCATCACGGAGACATAGTACCGGACATCCACAGTTTAAGAGAGGAGAGGGCTGTTGTGTTTGTGGGTAGAGTCCCTGGTTGGCTGGCTCCAAGGCAAAACCAAACAAGCAGGATAAACGGGTCTGGTGGAGGAAAGCCACTCACATCATGGCAGCCGGACACCGAGCGAAGGGAGGCGCGGGGTGGGAGAGAAACCTGTCCAGATCTCACCGCCAGGTTTCCAGCTTCAGCCACGGCTCGCTTTCTATAGGCACACCTCGCTGCTGACCTCCTCCGTGCATGAGGCTCGTGTCCCCATGAGCCAATCACTTTCTATAGCCTCACCGCTGAGTGTGAGAGAGTTTGGGAGAACATTCTGGATCTAAACCCTAACACCTAATACATTATTTTTACCACTGTATCAGCATGCTGCCTGTCTTACAGGGCAGAGATTAAGTTAAAAACAAGGCCTCTGGAACAGGCTCCTAATCTAACATCATTGGTGTCTATGTGTAAGAGGAGGAAGACACCTGAGCAAATCCGTGGGAGGATATGGGCTCTGGGAAGGCCAAGTACAGGCTTTGCAACACCTTGATCTCAGGCTTTTGGCCTTCAGAACTGTGAGAAAGTCAATGATTTCTGTTAAGTCATTCAGTGTGTGATATTTTCTTATGACATCTCAAGGACACCAATTGAGATCCTCACTCCAGAATTTATGGGGAAAGTATCTGCCTCTTCTCTCTATGGGAAGGATACACCAAACTCAGTCTCCCATTAGATCAAGAACTGGTTTCTTAAACGTTGAAGGGGTTTAATTTCCCATGGACTTTCAGCCTGTCCAAGCACTAGATATCTGACTTTGTCAGAGCTGAATGCCCAAGCAGCTCACCCCGACAGAGCTTGTTTTTCATGATTATGCTCTAAGTAGGCAGGACAGCAGGTAAATTTTCCATGTGTCTAGCAAGCCCCGGAAGCAGTTCACCTTTCTATGGGATGATGGGAGCACTGGAATCTATGATTTCTCTTACTGAACCTTCACTTGTAAAGTTTCCTAATGAAGTGTATTTCTTAATTCCTACTGCTGTCGTGGTGGAATTAAGAAAAAATTTTGTTGTTCATTAACCACTTACCAGTCTAATTATTTAAATACAAATATGTGCTCCCCAAGTGGCACCCAAAGCAAACTGTTAAGTGGCTAATATCTAGAAGCAAATCTTTGGAACAGAAGGACACATTTGCTTGTTTCAGACATTAATGAGAAAGGGAGTGTAGAGGACAACTTGCTCTCTGTCCTTTATTCATTTATTCATTCATTTAACCTGTTATGTATTGAACACCTACAGTGTGTTAGACACAGTTCTGGGTATTGTGATTCGTAAGGTGATGGAGACACTGTCTCAGCTTGTTCGGAAAGACAGACTTGTTTATATAATATCGCAGTGCTGTGTTTTAGGCACCATATAAACACAGAAGAACTCTTTGTTTGCAAGCAACAGAAACATCGTCTGATTAATTTAAGCAATAGAAACTCATCGGGAGACTGTTGAATGCTATACAAAGGGCAGAGGCAAGTCCAAGATATTTATAGAGGTGGAGAGGCAAATGCTTCTATGCAATAGACTGGAACTCCATCTTTTCAGGACCTTCCCTTCTCTGCCACAGACTCCACAAAGTAAGTCTGATGAGTTCATTAAGGATGATGGGGCTTCTCCATAACTCCTACAAGGTCCCAAAAGGAAATTTGGGTAGCGAGAAAGGTAAACAGGACAATGGGAAACCTCCGATAATGGAAGGCCTTTGCAGTCACCTTCTCCTGGCTGTGTGAGATGAAGATCTCTCCTAGATGAAGTGACATTTTAGATAACTCTTCAAAGGAAATTAGGTTGTCAAGCCAAGATGGCAAAACTGGCATTCTACTAGGCAGAAATAGTGTATACAAAATAACTGTGGATAGGAGCGCACTGGATTGAAGGGGGAGTGAGAGCTTGAGCTGTCGGGTTGGTCACGTGGTCCAGGCTGGCGGTGGAAGTGATGAGAGGAGTGGACTGAGGCATGCAGGAGGAGAGGGAGGGAGGACAGGGGTCACTATGGAGGTGAAACAGGTCTGGTAGGAGAAACAAAGGGAGCAAAGTGACAGGAAGTTGGTTCTGGTCAGAGAACTATTTTAAGAGTTTGAAATCATCTTGGTGAAATAGCTCTGCCTGTGTCTGGTAAGTTGCTAGGGAGGAGTGGAGACAGATCATGGAAACTGAGGAAGTGTAAGGGAAAAGGCAAGGTGTTCAACAGGCTACTTGACCCCAGGGTTGCTAGTGATGGCCAGAAGCCACTCACTGGCAGATGTGGGGCCCAGCCTAGCCTCCTTGCCTATGGCAGGAAGCATTCCTCCAATGTAATCTTAGTGCTCTCCTTTGCCCTATCCTGCATTCTTTACGTGGCTGGCACCACCACCCGACTCCTTCTACGGTACTGGAGATGGAAGCCAAGGGCACTCTATCACTGAGCTGCCACCCCAGGCATTTTTATCTTGAGACAGGGTCTTATCAGATTACCCAAGATGGGCTCAGACTTAGGATCCTCCTGCCTCAGCCTCCTCCAGACTAAGATTACAGGTATGCGCCACAACACCCTGGTTGTTCACCCCCTTTTAATGTTTCACCACAAAACCGAAACCTTAGCTTTCAAACTGAAAATAAATATATAAATACTCTCTAAATCAACTAGCAAAATAAGAGCAAAAAGAACAATGAATTCATTATTTTGAATCTTGTTATATTTATACCACATACTATATAAAGGATCATTGCTAACCGAAGGAATTAACAAATGAGCCAGGAGATGAACATCTTTGAGTCTGACTAAAAATCAGGTGCATTCAGAAAATAATACAAAAAGATAAAATGGGAATTTCTTTCCCCCTGCAGCAATCTTCCTACACAGATTATTGTATTCTTTTCACCATAATTTCAATTGTATCTAATATAAACCAACTTCAGCCTCTGATTTTCAGAAGATTGCCTCAGAACGGTTCACATTTGTCCTTAGGAGTGCCAGGGAGATATAACACTGGGTAAGGAGGGAGGATAATGATCCATTACTAAAAATAACACTCCATCGAAGAAAGAATGACTCAGCAGGGTTTAGTCAGATAAAGATACAATTTACTCAGATACTCTTGAATAAGAGCACAGATATTTGCAGTAATCAAGTTTATTTCCACTGTCTCCAGATCATTATTGCCAAACATAAATCTCTCCACTGATATTGCCAGGAAATGGTAGACAAATTGTGTTATGAGTAGAAAAAAAATTCTCTCTTCAAAGAGCTAACTGAGCTAACCTGAAATAACAGGAATTCTCACTTACAAAGATTTAATTTATGGTCTAAAACTCTCATCAATTTTTTTTTTTGTTAAACAAATGCAGAATCAATAGCAGTTTACATTACATTATAGTTAGCATTTACAAAGCACATAGGTACCAAGGAGTTTTCAGTATTTATACTGAGTTTTCTTACTGAGCGTAACAGGAAAGGGCTATTGTCATTCCCACCTGACAAATGAGGTGATGTGGGCAGACAGAGGCTAAGTAGCCTGCCCAAGGTCTCACAACATGGTGCAGGTTGACTTGGAACTCACTAAGGAGCCCAAGCTGACCTTGAACTTGTATCAACCCTCCTGCCTCAGCCTACTGAGTGCTGGGATTACAGGCATGTGCTACCTTGCTTGGGATTGCAAAAACAATTTTGGTGGTCATCTTAGGCACTGCAGATTTTAAAATGCTGGTTGAGATCTTCCAACTTTGTAATTTATTGGCTTCTCCACTTACCTCAGTTACCACCTTTTTGGGTCCTTATCTTTACACTCTGCCTAGTTCTTTTATTTTTTTTTGATACCTGGAATTGAACTCAGGACCTTGTGCTTGCCAGGCTGGCGCTGTGCTGCTGAGCTACATCCCCAGCCCTCTCTGCCTCCTTCTTGTCCCATTTTTTCTTTCACTTTTTCAAAAACAAAATGACGGAAGTCTTCTCCCTAGTTCTGTACGACGATTTCTCTCTACCCTTAAAAACTTGGCATCAGCTGAGACAAGGAGGCAGTGTTTACCTACTTCTGTCCACAGATGTTTATTAAGGCAGCTTCTCAAACAAAGGCCTGTGTACTGTAACAGTCAGTGGAAATTTCATAACCTCACCACACATTGGTTTTTGTCTGCTTGATCCACACATAAATACAATTCTACTGGTTTATCGTGGATGCTAGGCTCTAAATTTGACCCCACCTTGCTAACTTCTCTGATAGGAAGTTGGCCAAAAAATCAGAAGGCAATGAATTGGTTAAAGTAATAAAAAGTTTGGAATAATAGTCTAAAATGAGTACAGTGAATTTTTTGTTTTTGTGGTAATGAGGATCAAACCTATAGACTGGTGCATGTTAAGCATGTGCTCCCCCACTGAGCTACATGCATACCCTGCCCCCTGAAATTTAATAGGCATAAATCTTACATGTAGATTAAAATACTTAGATAAGGCCTGGTGGTATAGCTCAGCGGTAGAGCATTTGCCCAGTATGTGCAAGGCCCTGGGTTTGCTCCCGTGCATTGAAACCCTCCTCCCTTCTGCTGGAAAACAAAAACAAAAAAATTTTAAGATGGACACATAAGGATCAGGAGATACATGGCTCGATGGTCAATTTCATGTGTCACTCTGGCTCGGCTACAGTCCTCAGTTAATCGGTCAAACACTAATCCAGTTGTTGCTCTGAAGGTATTTTGTACATGTGATTAAAATCTGTAATGGAAAAGGATTATCCTACATAATCTGAGCTGGCCTGATTCAATCACTGCAAGGCCTCAAGAACGGAACTGAGCCTGGGGGAGGGAGAGTCCTTGTGGACAGTGGCTTCAGCTCTCCCTAAGGCGTCCACCCTGCTTTTCCTACAGGCTGTCTCACAGATTAGGGATTTGCCCAGCCAGGCCCCACAGCCATGTAAACCAATACCCTCTCCTCAATAAATCGTTTAATATATAGCTATCTCCTACAGTAACAGATCTGCTTCCTAGGGGAAAATGTTTTCAACAGAACTCCCTCTCTTCCTAATCTCATTACCCCTCTGCCCCCATAAATACTCCCTCCTCTCTTCAGCTCATATAAATGAACATGTAGATCGTTATGGTCTGTCAGAAAAGTAAAGTTGTCTGTATGAAAAGAACATGCAGGTCTGACCCTAGGAGGTCTAGGTCCAGTTTTCTTTGGATGAGAGAGGAGAGGAGCCAAGTTATCCTCAGAGGAAGCCCACTGTGGAGCAGACCCCTCCCCAGCACATTGCCTCATTGTATGCTATTTTCTTCCCAGAAGAGCCCTTTGTGCACCTGAGAACAGAAGACAGAGATTTGAAGCAACAAAGGCATTTTTATCCTCTTTGAGCTAGGTTTGAATAAACCTCTCTCCTTCATTAAATTCTGTCTCCCAAGTCTTTTGGGGAGTAGGAAGTGATCCAAATGTGGAGGTCTAGTAATGTTACATTTTTTTTTATTATCCTTGGTTGAACCCTGACTTATCCACTGGTTTAATGCTTTTGAGTAAGAAAAGGTTTCAATTTCCCTTGAGGGGCTGGGGATATAGCTCAGTGGAATAAGCGCTTGCCTAGCAAGCGCAGGGTCCTGAGTTCGATCCCCAGTACCGCAAAAAAAAAAAAAAAAAAAAGAAAAAAAAATTTCCCTTGAATTCATTCTTGTTGTGATTTTGTGCCAAAAAGAAGTAGCAGGATCTTAGAGACAATATGTTCAAGCCATAGTGCTCACTGAGGCCGACAAAAGTAGAACTCTATACTGCATGGGGCAGTCCATGGCAGAATTGTTTTGTCCTGCTCCAGCTACCGTAATTTAACAGGACTAACACTAAGATCACTGCTGCAGATGATTTTGGTTCAATGTAAGTTTATGAGAAGGGGTTGTCTTGACTATCACAGGCGGCCTTGTACGATACAGTGAGCTCACTGACAAGTATTGAAATGGGGGCTGTTGTCATTTTCCAGGCAAAGCTAAAGTTTATTAGACTAGATGACCTTTTAAATTCCCATCTTCCCGTAAAGTTCTTTAATTTTACTTTTACTAATTGCACTTCTATTGTTTTCCGGAAAAAGTTCTTCTCTTTAGCTCCCAGCACCTGATCTGCCCTGTCTGTGAAGCTAGTTTGTTCGGCGTCTTCTAGTTGCCGTTCCAGATTCTCCCATCGTGTTCTATGTCCTGGGACTCAAACTGCGGTGGCCTGAGTCAGTGGATTCTCTTCCTCTCCAGCTTCTTGGCTGAAAGGCACCAGCAGGAGGCTGGTGAAGAGAGACAGAGGATGACAGAGGGGTGTTCATTTCTGGGCTCCCCAGTCAGGGTCTCTGCACCTGGCATTGTTCTTTGATCTAAGGTTACAGTTTTTTTGTCCGTGTCTTCTCCACATACCTCTTGCTTCATTTCTCAGCATTCCAGTAGCCGCTGCTGTCCTGCAGGACCTTGGGGTGGTGATGCCTTTCCTGTTATCAGCCTTTGTGGTATCCTTACATCCTGTCTACACCTTTCAAAAAAAGTCCCCTTTTAAACATTTTTCAAAAGACTCAATTTAAATGTGCCATTTGTTTCCTGATAAAACCTTCCTATACTTTAAGTAGTCAGTATTTCCAAGTCGTATCTAGAGCCAACACTTCAATTGAGCACTGAACCAACCTTTTAGGGTAAATATAGGAGACTACAAAATTAGATTTAAAAGTCTTTGTCATCGTAACAGTCTCAGAAAAAAACAAATAGGACTAGAATCAGTAAGTGTCCTTCCTGCCTGTAATCTTTCCAGAGTTCTCAATTTCTATCTATTGCTCTTATTAGCAGTGATCACTTTTCCATGTTTACTTCTGTCTGACTGACGTGTTTTCTAATTTACATAAGTCTTGATGAATGGATATTATGACTTATATGAAAAGGGTTCTCAAATGTCCTTGGGAGTACATTTAATAGGCAGCAGTGATAAATATGCGTACAATCCCTGAAGGTCTGGAAGACAGCAAGACATTTGTTTGAAATCTTAAATTTGACATTTAGAAATGTAAGTTTGAAATCTACTGTATACACTAGAACTGTTAGTTTTAAAGTAAAAATATCCTCACTTTCTTGCCATACTGTATTTTCTCTTAAAACTTTCAAATACATCTGGTGTGCAAGAAGTTACGATGTGTTCATCCCATAATCGTTTTGAGTATTTCCCCAAAATCCTTCTGAGGAGAATGGAACTACAGTTTCTTCATATTATCTGTTTATTTTTGTGAGATGCATGTAGCATAGTGGCTAGCAGCTAGAGGGCACTGATTTCAGAAAATCTGAGTTCCCATTCCAGTTTCCCTAGGAAATAGCTTTGTGATGTTGTGCACATTACCGTATTTCTCTGTGCTTCTGGTTTCTCATCTATAGGATACAGACAATAGCAACCTATCTGAAGTTGGATAAACACTAATGGTCAATTACAGTTATCTAGTACCATATACGGTACTGTATTATATATGATTATTAGAGCATAACCACTTACATATAAGGTAAAGAGGTCTCATTTCAAGGGTGACATTATTTACTTTTTAAAATAGCAGAATTTCTCTCAAACACTCTGTACCTACATTATTAACCAGAGTTCTTCATGTCTGCTATCCAGCCTATTTACTGATGTCTATCCATGCCACACAGAGTGCTTGAAGCTCGTTGGATATGTTTTAGGACTCATGTGTGCATTCTGTTCCCACCCATGGCACACTTACAAAGGGTCAGGAGGATCTGTTCCCAAATCTTTTTATATAAGTTGCAATGTCACTATGATTATATCATTTAATTGAGCAAAATATAAACTGATTACATGTAAGTACAAAAAGAATATATGACTGTAATGTAAATGAAGTACTATGGGAAAATTTGATACTAAAGAGCCACTAAAATTATCCAGGTACTTGTGAGTGAGACATTTTTCTTTGGGGAGAAAGTGTGTAAAAATCTGGCAGGATTCTGCATAAGATTTTCCCAATGTCTTTGGCTCCTCAGCCCATTAGAAACTAGATCTGGGAAAGCACAGAAGATGCAGTTTGTGTATGGTTTATACTAGAAAAGCCAATCCACAGAACTACGTTAAATAAAAGGCAGGTGACATTTCTACATCAAAGAATTCCCAAATAAATGTTTCAGGTTGTGTGATTTAGATTTAAAATGAATTTAGATATGTACATTTTATAATACTATTAAAACTGATATCTTTCTTAATTTCTTTGCCAAAGAAGTTTCACTCTCTATTTAAATAAGAAATTAATAAAATGGAATTTCATACTTATGTATTAGGAAAGAGAATGTTTTCCTGCCTTAAGCTTAAATCAAGTGTTGAAAATGACTCTTCAAATCATAATTGAGCACAAATTAAGTTCTTCACACAGTGGAGACATATTTTCTGGAATCCTTTTACTTGCAGAGAAATCTAACAACTAATCACATGTGTTTTTATTGGGGAGTCTTAGATTGCTAGACTAGGAAAAAAGAATTCTACATTTATTTTAGTTTCCTTTAAAGTCTTAGAGTTTTTATCAGTACAAAAGCTGATAAATGTTTCATACACATAATCCTGGAGGCTTTTTTCCCCATGAGACATGATTAATAACTTTGCTTATTATTAGTAGTACAAATTTGGAATCTAAATGGGGCCAGCAGCTGACAAAATATAATGCTTTTGTTTGTATAAATGTTTGACTCTATCCTAAGACTTCTTGTAAAGCAGCTGAGGTGGGTTGACAACTGGTGTCAACTTGTAACCCCCAGCTGACCTGAACCAGCATGGTGCTGGGTGTGGGAGGCCTGCCTGAGGATCATTACTGGCAGAGTAAGAGGCAGAACTGGAGAAGAGGAGAAGCTGCTGGGAGGCTACTGGAAGACCTTGTCTTGCTGGCTTTCCTGATGAACTTAGTGCACTTGTTGGAGGAGGAGCTCAGGATCTCGTTGTCACTGAGAATGGTTATAGTTTACTTTGGGGGAGCTCTGGTCCTCACTTTGAGCATTGCTTCCTGGCTCTGGAGGGGAAGATGGTGCATTGCTCAGTCTCCTGGAGAAGATTGTCATGTAGGCTTTCCTGATGGGAACTCAGCTTTCCTCATCATTGGAGGAGTCTGGAACCTCATTGTTGCTGAGTATGGCTGCGGTATTTTTTGGGGGAACTCTAGTTCTTGCTTTGAGCATGACTTCCTGGATCCAGTGCAGATCCCTCAGGCTGCTAGCACAGATTCTTCATCCTGCTGGCACAGACTTTCTACCTTCTACACCTAACCTTTGGGCCTTCTCAGCACAGACCCTTGAGGCCTGCATGAGACATTGTCATGGGCTCTAGGACTCCAGCTGGACTCATGGGAGGCATTGTTGTGGGCTGTAGGTCTTCCACTGGACTCATGCAGGACACTGCTGTGGGATCCAACCCCAAACTGGATTCTTTGGTCTTGAGTGTGTGGACAGATTTCCTGCACTCTGTTTTCATGTATGATTCTTTGGATGACTATTGTAAATAATCCTGTAAAATATGTGTCCTGTATTATATTGTTCATCTTGTGAAACCCCAAAACTACAACAGCAACTATAAGATGTACTTTTAGATTAACTGAAGTCATTTTAAATTTGCATGTAAAACAGTATTCTACTTACAGTGATTTTTATTTCTCTTTGGGAGACCTCTCTTTTCAAGTCGTTTTATTTTTAATTTGTGTTGCTTTTTTCTTTTTAAGAGATTTTCTTTTGTATTGATTACTTCACTCGATTTTCTCTGCTCCAATGTATGTGATAAAAATTGTTTGTTTTCATTCACTGATACCTGCAAAAAAAGACTTTTGTTCATGTACAGCTTTTAAAAAATGAAAGTGAAAATTTGTTTGGCAAAAAAACACACTTAATGCCATTACTCTTTCCAATATAAATGACACCTGGTTTACATCACTTTGGGAATCCATATATTGCATAAGTAAAACCCTTTTAAATCTTTTACACGCCATCTGAACTGTGGAGTCAACTGTCAAAAGCTAAAAGTTATAAATAAAATAATAAGAAGGCTTAACCGATTTATTCTCCGTCTAGTTGGTTGTCATGGTAATCTCGACTGTGTGAGCTAAGGGGAAAAGGAAGATGCTGACATGGCCTTACCCATTACAATAAATGTATAATTAATTGTGCTTGTCTATTTAAAAACGTAAAAACATGTTTTCTTGAAGTATTTTTCAGAAGTTATATAGTTAATCTATTATAATTAGGGTGATGAGTTTCAGAGTTGCTTTTGGGTAGCAGAAAATAATGCAGAGCTTAAGAGAGAAAACTAAAAAGCTTTGTGGAGGTAACATCACAATTTACATATACATATAATTTACACATATTTTTTGCAAGATAAATATTTTGTCAGTTAGTACTTTTAAAATGTCAAGCCTTTTTCCTTCTTCTTCTCAGTATCCTTCTTTCTTATCAGTTTCTGGAATACTCCAGTCCTTTGTACATAGTACCAAAGGCAACAGATCAGTGACCCAGGGGCCAGAGCTTGTGGAAACTTGTAAAAAGTTTGGAGATATAATTTACATACCACAAACTAACAAACTTAATGTACACAATTCAGTGGTCTTTGTAATATTCACAGATGTGTGCAACCATCACCAATTTTAGATCATTCTTATAACCTCGAGAAGAAACCACAAATCCCTCCCCTATCACCTACCCTATATCCCCACCCCACTACTCTCAGCCCTAAGCATCACTAAACTAAGCTATGTTCTGTCTTTACAAATTGCCCTACTCTGAACTTTCAGAGGAATGGAATCTTACAGTCTTCCTCCCTTCCCTCCTCTTCCCTTTTCCTTTCCTTCCTTTCCCTTCCATTTCCTTTCCATTCCCTTCCATTCCCTTTCCCCTTCCCCTCCCTACCCTTCCCTTTTTCTTTCCTTCTACCCTTCCCTCCTTCCTTTCTTCCCCTTCCCTCCTTCGTTCCTTCCTTCATTCATTCGTTCCTTCCTTCTTCCTTCCTTCCTTCATTTGTTCATTTGTTCGTTCCTTCCTTCTTCCTTCCTTCCTTTCTTCCTTCTTTCCCCCTTCTCCCCAACCCCCAGCTTTTTTCACTTAAGGTAAGATTTTGAACATTAACTCATGTTCCAGCATGTATCAACTTGTTATTCTTTTTAATGGGCAATAATATTCCTTATATGTATAAACCACAGTTTATTCATCCATTCATCTAATAGCAGGCATTTGGTTCTTTCCACCTCTTGACTACTGTAAATATCCATGTGTGGACATGTAATGGCTTTGAGTATGATTCTTATTTTATAGGCTAGACAGAGTCAGCAAATAAAAATATAAAATGCCCAGTTAAATTTGACTTTGAGATAAGCAGGGGTCCTTTTTAGTACAATGTAATATATGTGGCACGTTACCAAATAAGGTCGTATATAATGTGTCCCATCAAGTCACTGGCAGCTTTGCTGCATACTATCATAGATAGTGTCAGCTTCCAGGTTAGATTCCAAGGTCTCTCAGAAAGAAAGGGAAAGAGCACAGAGCACGCATAGAAAAGTTTTTTGTTTTATTTGGTTTGCCTTGTGTTTTTTCTTTAATAGGTCAGAACTGGAAGAGGCACACAATGATTTCAGCCACTCTCCTTCGGCTGGAGCTTAGTCCCATGCCCCACCTAGATATGAGGCTGCTGGGAAACATTATGAACCTTGGTTTCAGGAAGAACAGAACGTGAAATTTGATGAGCTTCCTACATGTTCTAGTATAATGGGGTTATTATATTACTGCCATGAAAAGAATTGCCTTTACTTTTTAAGTTCAAAAATAAGAAGTATCTAAGTTGAGGGGTCAGGAAAGCTTGTAAAGGTGTCTGTAGTTGTCTGGTGTCCCTACCTCCTTTTTCTAGGAAGCCAGTGTTTCCTAACTTTGGTTTCTTCTCCCACCCATTGGAGGTGGGCAAAACAGCCAGCTGGAAAAAGAACCAGGGAGTCTTGGAAGACAGAGGCTTTCTTTGAGTTTTAAAAGCATCCAAAGACTTAGAGTTCAGTAACAAATATTTATTGAACATCTATCTCAGGTTCTGTTCTAAGAGCTAGGGACACAGTCATGAATAAGATGTCTCTGCTCTCCTAATGTCAATTCTCAACTGATAAAATGGAAGGGATTGAAAATTAGTGATACTGGATGTAGGATGGTTAGGGACAAGTTCTCCCCCACCATCTGAATAGATTTTTATGGGAAGGGAGTTAGTCCTGCACATCTCTCAGGAAAGAGAGTTCTGGCAGAGAGGGCTGCAAGTGCACAGAGCTTGAGGCAGGAGCACACACGCTGCAAGATTTGTTAACAGCGGAGCCATGACACTGCTGGGCAGTGGTCAGGCCAGGCTCAAGATTGTAAGTTGTGTTCTTTGTGAATGGGAGATGGCTTTGGAGGGTCCTGAGCAGGAGTGATAGTGATTGACTGGCTTTGATTTTGAAAGGATCACTGTCATATTTGATACATTGGGTCAACTTGAACAGTTTAGAAGTTTAAGGGACTCAGCAGGGAGCCAGAGTCCTTATTTTTGGTTTTTTTTTTTAGATTTTTTTTTATTTTAAAGATAACAGAAAACAAACAACAACAAAGATAAAAACAAAACAACACAATAACAATACAGAATTTCAAAAGGAGATGATAGGAAATTAACAATGGTTGTTATATTACATATTATTGTCTTCAATGAAGTTACTCAGATTATCAGATGTAAGACTGCAAGATTGATGAAATAATTAAAGAGAATAAAGAATGGTAAAAAACATTAGAAACAATACAAAGTTTCACTAACCAAGATGGTAGGAATTTAACAATGGTTGATATATTGCATATTGTTATTTTCAAATTAGTTGTTCAGATTGCCAGATATAAGCGTGCAAAATTGGTAAAAAAATTTAAGCATTAACTGTTCCTCTTAATAAACCAATAGACATCATCAGTACAATTATCCCAGCTATCCTCTTATAGCCATATTTTTTTCCCTTCTTTCTTTTCTCCTTCGCCTCATCTCAGTTGTTCCTTTTAAGCAATTTCTTTCCCTTTCACAATATCTATTGTACCTTTTGGGTTTTATTTACTCCTTCGGGTTCTTACGCTAGGGAGACAGTTGGGTTTATGTATGCGAGTCTGATTTATTTCACTTATGAGTATCATCTCTTGTTGCATTCTTTTACCTATAAAAGTCGCAAGTTTGTCTTTTTCATAGCTGAGGAATACTCCATTGTGTAAAAATATCGCATCTTTTTTATCCATGTTGTTTTGTGTTGTTTTTTTTTTTTGTATGGGAATTGAACTGAGGACCTTGCATCTGCCAGGTAGGTGCTGTGCTGCTAAGCTACATTCATGGCCAGGGGCCTTACTTTGTAAACATCTTCATCCTGCGCAAAAGGAGGGCAGGGAGAAGGTGTGAGTGGTACACCTCCCCTGAGGGTAGGGTGGCCTGCTTATAACGTAAGGGAGAAGAAGAGACTTGCTTCTCCTTTCACTCCTGGTGCTTTTGCTGTTTTCCACTGACATGAACCGTTGCCCTGTGCCTCACCACCCCGCCTTGGAGCCAGCTGATCATGGACTGAAACCTCCGCAAACTATGAGCTAAATAAATCTTTCCTTCCTTAATTTTGGGTGTCGGATATTTTGTCTCAGCAAGAGAAGAGTAACTAAGGCAGTCACCTTGGCCGCTATGATGAGAACATTACACAGTGGAGTAAGGTTGGGGAAAAGAGGTCAGCTGAAATGGACCAGGGGAAAAAAAAAAAAAAAAAGAAAATGAAATGGACCAGGGAGGCTGACACTGATGTGACATGAGAAGATGACGGGGGGGTGGGGGGCGGGAAGTAGTGGTATTGGTTGGTTCCAGCAGATAGTGTGGAAGTATTCCTGGAGGGATGTTCTATGAAGTTTTATAAGGAGTATTTTGGTTTTTAAACAGCAAACTCAGGAATATTTTGGTAATATTTTGGTATGCTCTTAAACTCCCAAAGTCCATTTGATCAGAGACTGAAGCTCTGTTGCAATCACCTTTTAGTGTCTTTGTCATTTAAGGTAGCATTCCTTGTGTAGGGCCTCTCTTGCTTCTTCACGTGCTGTCCTGTCTCTTCCCTGCCCCAATTGTCAAGGTTCATGCTGGATGCGTTTTTCTCTAGTACCCCTTTGAACATATCGCTCCTCAGCCTAGACGGCCTCCATCCTCCCTGACAACAGGATACAATCCAACTCTTTGGCACAAAACTAAGATTCTTCACAGTTTGCCCTGAACATGTCACAGTGACCTTATTTCTTGCTACTCCCACGCCTAAGTGAACATCTGTGAGCCAAACTCCTTTCGCTCTGCCTAGTAGTACAGGTTCCTGCCTCCGTCCCTGGCCTGGCTTCAGTGGTTCTCACTGCCCTCCCTTGCCTGTGATGCCAGATATTATCCCTGAGCCAAGGCTCAACTGAATTCTCTCTCGCCAGGCCCCTCCCGTATCAGTGTCACCCATGGCCATCCCCTTCCTCTGCGCTGGTGGTTTTCCTTCCTCCTTAGTTACCTGTTGTTACCTGCTCTACAGTCTGTAGGTGACATCATTTCTGTATATTTCCTGCTTCATCTGCTCAATTCACTACATTTTACAAACGTTTTAATGTCTTTGTCATGTAGAGTTCCTTGAGTAGAGAGAGATCTAAAGAATGTATAGATTTCTTTATTCTGGGGGAATTCTTTATTTTCTTAAAGCACAGTAATAGTAAAATATCCTCTTACAAGTCCAACTAAAAGATTAGTAGTCCTAGAGGAAAAGAGGCTAGAATTTATCTTGCTGTACATTTAATCTTAATTTATTTGTAGGTAAATCTTGCTTTTGGTTTTTTGTTTTTGTGCCCTGACACGTTTCCAAAGTGGGATCCACTCCTATAGTATTTCGCATGAAAGCAAAGACAAGCACACAAACAAAACTTGTACTAGCATGCAGCAAAGCTTCTCGGGAAATAGTGAAGCCCTGTTTTAAAAATTTAAAATTTGTAGGAAGGAGAAAAGGGGGCTGAAGGTGTAGCTCAGTATGAAGGGCCTGGGTTTAATCCCTTGTGCCAGAAAAAAAAAGTTAATCAAGGTCTAGGTATTTGACTTCAGGCTTTTTACTTTGTATTGTGTGAGTGATATTTAATTGTTTTTATTCTGAAAACAATGTACAATTTTATTTTTTAAACAGAAGAAATCTGAATACTTGTTAACATATTAACAGATATGTTATTCATAATTGCCTTTCTTAATTGCTCTAACTTCAGAATAAATATGTTAAAGATTTTAAAAGTTTTACTTCATTCTCTTCACAATTTTTTCTGTTCACCACTTATTAGCTGTGTCTAACTGTGAGCAAGTTAATTAACCTCTGTGACTCTGTTTACCCCTCAGTTAAATAGATCATATTGCCTATCTCATTAGGTTTTTTGAGGATTAATAAGTTAACATATGTGAAGAACCTTGTACATGGTAAATAGTCAATGAATACTAGCTATTTTTATTATTATTATGTTGACTCTATATTTTCTGTGTAAATGAATGTTTCTGTTTGGAACCCTAAACTACTAGGACTTAGGCCCTATGACTATTGAATTTGCTCTGCTCACCAGCAAATTAAGATGTCCTGATTCTGGGAAACCTGTGCAAATTATTTGATTTTTTAAACATACTTTAAAAAATTGCTTAAGTAAACATCTAAAAATCATTTTACTATTAGAAAATACTAATATACATTTTTATACTAATTTTATTCAAAGACACTAAACAGTAATTTTAGAATATCCTAAGTTTCTGATACTCCCTGGGCTGTATTTGATGCTTAATATAAGTTAGCTCCCAAATCCCATTCTTTTTTTTTTTCTTGAGCCACGGTCTCCCTATGTAGTTCAGGACAGCCTTGAACTCACTGTGTGACTCAGGCTGGCCTCAAACTCAGCCTCAAACTTCTGCCTCATCATATTTACTCTTGAGTAAAATTTTATAACAAAAACATGACTAATGGCAAGGGGACTTTAATAGCCTCCTCAAGTAGTTCTTAGAGGCGGCAAGTATGAAATAAGTAGTGAAATACACTGTAACAGCTCTGTGAAAGCACTGACTCATTCATTTTAGACATGTATTGGGAATTAAAATGGTCATAGCAAATAAGGCAAAAGCATTTTCTGATCTCGTAGAGTTTCCCTTTGACTATAAGAAAGAAGATAATAACCAGTAAACAAAGGAAGGATCAAGCTAGAATCAGTTATCAATAAATGCAGTGAAGGGACTAAAACAAGGAGATGTAAAGAGTGAAATGCAGGGTAAAGAAGGATTGGGCATAGCTAATTTCTACTGGATACCCAAGAAAGAGCCTACTGAAGAGACTACTTTGCAGTTAAGAATTTAAGGAGAAGAAAGAAATACTGAATAGATGTGGAGGCAGAGCCTACTGGGCAGAAGGCATAGCAGGTAGGAAAACCTTAATGTGGGAACAAACTTGTATGTCCTGGAGTGGAAATAAGGCCCAAGGAGTGTGAACTAAGGAAAGAATTATAAAGAAAGATGCAGAGAGAAGTTAGGGGTCATATAAAATAAAAACATAGTAAAGAATCAATGTTTTGTTCAAAGCACAAGGGGGTAACCCTGGAGGGTTTTAAATGACTTGCTCTGATTTTCATTTTGGAAAGAAAGACCATTCTGGCTCACATATGAGGAACAGATTGTACAACGTTAAGAGTGGCAGTGAGAGAACAGTTTGGAGACTACTGCAGTCAACTAGGTGAGGGACAACATGACTCAGAGCAGTGTGGAAACAATGGAGATGAACAACATCGGCAGACTTAGCTTATGCTTTGGAACCCTCACAGAAAAGAACTGGAGGTGCACTGGATTCAGGGGTTAGAGCAGCTGAATGGATACAGATTCCATTTTCAGGGTGGAGAAGAATGGAGGTAGGAGAGAATTTTGGAGGAAACCAAAGCCCCACCCCAATAACTGTAATGTTGTCAAATTATGTGACTATAGTGTATATGGAAAATGATGCAAGAACAGAGTGTGAGTGAGGCCCGTTTGGTATGGATTGGGAAGTGGGCATTTTTCTTTAGAAATGATAAACGGGTGAGAAGTCGAAGAACTGGATGGGGAAGATTCTTTGCCTGACAGTGCCTTACTGTTTCTAGGGCTCAACAAGCAAAGATGTTTCTTGCTCTCTTATGTGACCTTTTATTTTACCGGCTCACTCCCACCCTCCTGCAGTCACCGTTCCTTGGCATCGTGCAATATGTTACATTCTAAGAACATTTCTCTGGGAAAAGATCAAGTGTAAAACAGAAAGCTTATTGGAGTCATGGATGAGGACATTAGTCATAGCAAACCAAGGCTAGAGTGTCACCTACTCACTGATGACCCTTGTCTGTGGGAACCAGTGATATGCAGTGATGTGGCAGAGGGAGCAAAGACTGCTGCCACTGGTTTGATAAGAGTAAGGAAACGAATGTTTAATTTTTCTACTATGTGTACATGTGGATTTTATATGCTATGTTGAGGCCACTTTATTTCTAGAATGTGAACTCTGCTGGCCAGACGTCACTGGAGAAAAGTCCGGTTATGATAAAAGTCAAAAGGGAGAAAAGGAGAAAGAGAACGAGGAGGAGAAGAAGAAGTAGAGGAAGGGGAGGAGGAGGAGAAGAGAATAGAGGAAGAGAGAAGAGAGGGGAAGAAAAGAGAAGAGGGGAAAATAAACTTTTCTATAAGAAAACCAAATTTCCCAGTGTACGGTCTCAAGAGTGAGCGCATGAGCATCACAGAGCAATCTGCAAGGACTCAGATTCCTGGCTGCATCTCAGGTCTACAGAATCAGAAACTGGGGGTAAAGCCTAGTGAAGTGTGGGGTGTGTGTGTGTGTGTGTGTGTGTTTTCTTTCTTTCATTTCTCTTTTCTTCTTTGTTTTCTTTTTTTGATGAGTCTCACTATGTAGCCCAGGCTGGCTTTGAACTCATGATACTCCTCCTGTCTAACCTGATTGCTGGGTTTACAAGTGTGCCACTCCATGCCCAACTACAATCATGTTTTGACAAGTCTCCCAGGTGAGTGTGCTGCACGTTAAAGCTCGACATCCCTTGCCCTAGTATCATGGAAAAAAGGAGTCAGCACATGAAAGTGGAATTGAAGTACACAAATAAAATAATACAAGAATTTGTATCATTCATCAGATGGTAAGGGTATTTGCACATGTAGCAAAGATGCACAGAGGAGCAGATGTCGTTTGAATTATGGTTTTCAATCAGGAGTTTAAACCATATCAGATTGCCCAGCTCTCTAGGCCTTAAAAAATGTATACAGCATATGTTTGAAAAAGCAAGGAACTGGCAATTTTGAACTTTAAAATCTCAGTGTTTTACTAGATTTTCTCCCTTAAATTAAGGGTTTATCTACTTTAAGGGGGAAAATCTAGAGAGATGCTTAAATAGAAGCAAAAGTGCTTTGGGTAATCATCTTAGTGTTCGTCATTTTTCTAGACTATTTTAAAGTTAAGAACAGAAGACAACTTCGTGATGCACTTTTGTAACATGTCTAAGATTTTTAAAAATGAAGTAAGTGTTAAATGCAATAACTAAAAAAAAATAAATAAATGCAATAACTATTCGTATGTTAAAAGAATAGCTACTCTTTGTAGACAAGAAATGGCTCCTTCATCATTAAAATGTTTACTCCTGTTGGCAACGCCACTGCTGATTATTTTATTGTGTATTTGCACATCTACCTTCTAATGCCTCCAGATAACAAACAATAGTAAACAGATATCCATGGGTAACTTAAAATGTGACGAATGGTAAAGTAAAAAGGGAAACATAAAATACCGGAGCACTCACATAAAATCTCTATTAATTCCTAAATGCTTTACATTCTAAGGGTAGGTTTCTATACATTCAAGGGACATAAAATAATGACATACATTAGAGTTAGCATTTGTATGTATATATAAGTGGCAGGAATTATAGTTAAACATTCATCATATAATGCATAAATGGATTATTGAAACTGCAGAAACCTCAGCACCTCTTTCTGAAATTTTATAAGAGATACTGATAATTTCTGTTTGTTCTCTGATGCAAGTATTGCTAAATAACGACAGTATTTCATTCATATTCCATTTCACACAGTTAGTCCCCTCTGGGTGTCTTCCTGAAGTTAAAGTCGTCATATTACAGTGACGCATGCACAGCCATGTTGATAGCGGCACAATTCATAACAGTTAGTGCTTGGAAGCAGCCTGTGTGTCCATCAGCAGATGAATGGATAAAGAAAATGTGATATTTACACACAATGGAGTACTACTACACCGTAAAGAAAGAGAAATTTGAGTCATTTGTGGGAACATTGGAGGCATCTTGAGAACACAATGTTAAGTGAAATAAGTCAGACTCCCAAACCTGATCATTGCATGGTTTCTCTTATATAGAGAAATCCAAAATATACATAAAGAGCAAAATAAAAGACAGATAGCAGGGATGCATAGTAAGGGCAGATAATAAGGATCTTTCTCAAAGGGGAAAAGGTGGCTCAAATGATGGAGGGAGCAAAGGGGAGGAGAGAGTGGGGATGAAAAAAGAAATTAAGCTGTGTTCTGGTTACCGACCAACTCCACACAAGGAATGTAAACATTATGTACTGCAAACAACACAGATAAAAACATTTATCAAGCACTTAGTAAATTTCAGAGGTTAACCAAGAGATACCTACATCTCTGTGATTTACACAAAAAAAGTGAAGAGCCTAGCCTCATGCAGCTTCGTTTCCAGTGGGAGAAGCAGATAGTGAACCTTATCTCGGTACTTAATGGAACATATAAAGACCCAGTCAGGGAATGGAGTTTGAAAGTGAAGGAATGGTCTACATTATCTTAAAAAAAACCTTAAGGAAGAAACATACGAGAGTAAGTGTGTGTTGAGGAGACTAAGCCGTGTGATTGTCTACTAGCGAATCCTTGGCAGAAGCGATGATAAGCACAAAGGCCAGGAGGGTGGGATATACTTGGGTATTTTTCCCCAGGAAATTGAGACCAGCGCAAGTAATAGGCAAGTGGTCAATAGTCAGGTCATCTAAAACCCCATAGGACATGATAAAGTGTGTGGATTTTGTTACAGAGAGTAGCGTATACAGAGTAACACAAATACACTGCAGTAGGGGAAAAGGGTACCCGCTACCACAGAGCCCAAATGGGTGATGCTGGTGGCCAGCCATGGTGTAATTAAAAGTGGTTGGGTTAATTTTATATTTTAAAGGCCAAGATAACTAGGGTGTTGGGTATGATAGAAAGAAGTGGATGGTAACTTAAGGAAATTTTTGCCTTAAGTATGAAGGAGCCTTTACCGGCAAGAGAGACACTAAGGAAGAAATAGACTTAGGGTTTAGGAAAATCAAGAACTCAGTAGCTAATAGGTCACATTCAGATACCTTCCAAGCATCCTAGTGGAGATTCTTATTAAGTGGTTTGTGTCTGGTGTTGTGTCCCTGTGTGTGGCTATAGATGCTTATAGGCTAAGAGACTTGTTGGTGAGTGGATGTGAAATTGCTCTTCAAACTGTTTCTGTTTTTTTCAGTGAGAAAAATGAAAATAAATTTCAGCAAGGTGACCAGCTAACAGTGAGGGTAGATGTACTGGAAGTTTGAGACACAAGGGGATGGTCTGAAACTGTAACCTCAGAGATGTGAATACTAAACTCAATGAGAGAGATGTTCATGTTTCCTGGGAAACACCGAAGGCCCACTTGCCAGTGAGTTGGGTTTCTGACTGTTTGTTTGCTGTGAGGTTCAGCTGCCCCAGTGCAGGAGTTTAGAGAGAGCTACATTTCATCATGGTTGATGTTTTAACACTGAGTTGGATGGAGCACAGGAAGAGTGACTAAATGGATGGTCTATGTAAGGAAGTGACGGTACAAGGAAATGATTTCACAGGACTCCAAAATTTTATCTGTAACCCTCAGTCCAGAAAAGATCTGAACACTGAAAACTTTTTCAGGTATTTGGTGCTCAAATTTAGTCGGTGTATGGACATGGATGTATCTCTCTCTTTTTCTCCCTCTGTCCTACATTTTATAGTTTTTGTATTTTGTTTTCATGTATACTTTGTTTTATGTTTTTATTTAAGATATTTCCTTATTTTTTACACTTCTAAACTCAAAAGAGGCCAGATAGTGGCATACATTTGTAATGCTAGCATTTGGGAGGCTGAGGCAGGAGGATTCTATGAGTTCAAAGCCAGCCTGGGTTACAAAGGGAGTTTAAGGCCAGCATGAACTGTATAGTGAAACCCTGTCTCAAAAAGACAAAAACAAAACAAACAACCCTTAAAAGATATCTGAACTTTGCCTTTGCCTCAAACCCTCCCAAAAAATTGAAGAGGAGGGAGCACTTCTAAATTCATTCTATGATTCCAGCATTATCCTGATAAACAAAGGATAGACAAGGATATTACAAGAAAATAAAGCTACAGGCCAGGAGCTGATAAAGATTGATGCTAAAATCTTTGACAAAATATTAAATTTAGCAGCATATTAAGAGGATTATATATCATAACCTTATAGGATTTATTCTCGGAGTGGAAGGGTAGTTTGAATTAATATCCTTGAAAATTAATCTATGAAGTATTGCATTCACAGAATGGAGGGGAAAAACTCACAGCATCATATCAAGTGATGCATAAAAAGTGTTTTTAATGCATTTTCATGGTAAAAAAAACTCAACAAATAAGGAATAGAAGGAAATTGCTTCAACAAAATAAATACAAGAAACACCTACAGCTAACAGGTACTGGAAGTAAAAGACTGGAAATGTTCCCCTTAAGATCAGGATTAAGGCAATGATACCCGATCTCACCACTTCTATTTCCCGGAGTAGGAAAGTCCTACCCAAAGCAACTGGGCAAGAAAAGAGATGAAATTCATGCAAACCAGAAAAGAGATGTAAAATTATCTGTTCACAGAAGACACGATCTTATGTATGGAAATCTCATGATATTCCACAAAATACACTAGACTGAAAAAGCAAATTCAGCAAAGCAGCAGATACAATATCAACACATAAAACAATTGAATTTCTATACACCAGTGGCGACAAACCAATGGCATGTGTGATGTGTGCTCAGCGGGCATGTAAAGCCTTTCTGTTGGCACATGAGCCACTTCACCCAGCAGCCAAGCATTGGATAACACTTGCTTTTTCTAAACTAAAACTTCAGTCTTCAGGTTTAATTGTAGTATTGGCACTTTGCAATTTACAAGTGGGTTTTGGGTTGCAGTTGGGGCACTCGGTTTCTACACGGATCACCATCACTGCTATATATTAATAATGAACAACTCAGAAAGGAAATTAAGAAAATAATTCCATTTACAATAGCATCAAAAAGTAAAATTCTCAGAAGTAAACTTATCCAAGAAGGTAAAAGACTTGTACAAAGAAAATTCTAAAACATTACTGAAAGAACTTAAAGAAGACACTCATAAATGTAGAGACATTGTGTGTTCATGGCTAGTAGTTGTAATATTACTAAGATGCTCATAGTACCCTGAATGATCTATAGAACTAAGGTAATTTCTATAAAAACTTCCATTGTTTTATAAAAATAGAAAAATCCTTCCTAAAATTAACATGGATTCTCAAGGAACTTTGCACAGCCAAAATAACCTTGAAAATGAAGACCAAAGTTTGGTCCTTCTTCCTACCAAAACTTATCACAAATTTGCAGTAACCAAGACAGAGTGTGGTATTTACTTACTGAGGCCCTGGGTTTAGTCCACAATCTGCTCTCCCCTAAAAAGTAAAAACAATCTGGTACTGATACAGAAACAAATACGTGGATGGGTGTGGTAGAAGAGAGAACCTAGAAATAAATCCTCTCATCTATGGTATTTGGCAAAGGAGCCAAGCACGTTTGGTGAGAAAGGAGGGTCTTTTCAACAAGTATGCTGGGGAAGTTGGAGATCTGCATGCAGAAGAATTGTACCATATACAAAAATTAATTCAAAATGGATCAAGAAACTATATATAAGACCTGAACCTATAGAACTCTTAGAAGAAAAAGTAGGTTCAAACTTTATGACATTATACATGGTAATGATATCTTGGATAGAATCCAAAAATCATGGTCAATAAAAGTAAAGATAAATTGTACAACTTCATAACTAAAACTTCTGTGGATGAAAGGATAGAATTGTCAGTGAAAAGACAACCTATGGAATGAGAGAACATATATGCAAATGGGTAAGGAGTTAATATATAGAATAAATGGAGAACTAATACAACTTAGCAAGAAAAAACAATGTGATTAAACTTAACGTCTAAAGGATTTGGACAGACATTTGTCAAAGAAGATATAAAAGTGGCCAAAAAGCTCATTAAATGATCCCAGCATCACTATTCATTAGGGAAATATGAATCAAAACCGGAATACAGCTATGTTTTAGTTAAAATGAGGGTAAAAGTAACATATGACCCCAGAATCAAATCATTTTCAGAAAGAAATGTCCAAGGGCTTTTATAACTGGGTCTTGAACAGATGGTAGCATATTTAACTAAATCTATAAACCTTTATTGTTATCAAACACGTATGAAACATTGAACTAAAAAAGATAAAAAAGATCCTGTCTTATACATGAGAAGTTCACAGTTCAACGTAAGCAATATCAGATAGTGGTCTCCCAAAGCTTAAAACATTTAGAACCTTTAGAAAATTCTAAATTCTCATGACTAGATGGTATATAACAGGCATGGAACTAATGAAAATACTGAAGATTTATAATATTAAGATCTTTTAATCTTTTAACTGTAATGGGTCTGACTATTCTAATTTGCAAAATGGTGATAATAGCCATTTATGAAAAATATAAACAAAGCATTAACAAATCCTTCATAAGGGTGTTAGAAGAAATGAGCATGTAAGTGAAGGAGACTGACAAAGTTTAACATGTTGCATAATTATAAGGACTTGGCTCTGAATATAAATTCTGACCAGAATGTCATAAACCAGGGTACCAGAATTTGCTTTTTAAGAAGTGTAATAATCTATTGGGCCGTGTCGTTAATCTCAACTAAGAAGAATGGGTGGTGAGGTAATGAATGGAATTGAGCCAGGCTCCCTGAAACTGTTCAGCACTGACAGTGATGCCACTTCTTTGTTTTCGGTTTCCCTGGTTACTGTGTGGGTGGTGGCTGTTATAATGGCCATCAGCCGTACACTGGAATTACTCCCTTCAAGCCTGGGTTATTCCCTCTTAGGACATTAAATACCGGAGGTGTTATTACATCTGTGATCACAATCATTCTTTACTACTGAAGAAGTAATACATGGGGCTCCTGGACATATTAGATCCTTAACCACAAAGTGTCCTTTAAACATTTAAATGTGTGTGTTTTAGAAATTGTGGTGGAGGAATGTGTAGTAGGTAGCTTTTGTGCTAAAGTTTGTGCTAAAGAACTTTTAAAAAGCGGATATTTCAAAGAATGGAGTGAGATATATAGTTTGGCTATCTTTACTCCCCACATTTACTCTGTAGGCCTCATCAGCTAATGAAGGGGCATATGTGTGGGTTTGAGCAACAACCTTGATCTCAAGCAGTACTGGGATTCCAAAGGAAGATTTCAAGTGGTATCACATATATCACAGTACCAAGAGCCCACAGAGAAAACGAGATGGCCATGATGAAATTGAAATTGATGTCTCTTCAGTACTCACCTACCCAAGCACAAGCTGAGATTTAGGGCACATTCCCTTCTACTGATAGTAATCCCATTGCTAATTATGATATGTAGCAGTTATAGTAATGTGAGAAGAGCTAAATTTGGCAGGGTTTAATAAATGTTGAAATGTAAAGAGAAGTTTTTAATTTATGTAAACTTTCCCTCCCCATTTTACTGCTTATTAGATTAACACTTATTCATCACTTCAATAAGCATTTATTGAGTGCTGATACATGTCAGGCAGTATAACAGTAGTAAACACAAAAATTCCTGCCTTTATGGAAATTATTTTCTGGTGGAGAAGTGTCAACAGACATATAAAATACTGTATGTGACATGGTGATAATTCTGAGAGAAAGAACTGCAGCAGGGAAGGGACCAAGAATGTGCTGTGATAGGGTTTACAACTCTAGAAGGATTGCAAAATGAGTGAGTGGCCAGGGAAGGGCCCTCTGAAAAGCTGATCTTTGTACAAAGACCTGAGGGAACCATATGAATATCCAGGTATCTAAGTATTTCCAATAAGGAAAAGAAAAACGAGGGTAGAGGTTCAATGTGTCTATTAGGTGATATTAAATAAAACTGGGGCCAGACCCCTGAGCCCAATAAGCAAGCCATCGTGATGACTGGTTTTACTTTGAGCAAGACAGGAATCTAGTAAAGGGTTCAAACACAGGAGTAACTTACAATACATGGTATTTACGTGGTTACATTGGCTACTGGGTTGAGAACAGACTGACAAATTTGAATCCCTTACTCCTAAGATGTCAGAAGACCTCATGAGGTTTCAATAAAGCTTAATAAGCATCTGTAACTTTATAAACCAAACTTGTCGCTGCACTTTTTTTCTTAATATTTAGAACGTCAGGCAAATCAGAAGGCAGAGGCCTGAAAACAGTTGTTTCCTCTCGCAGCAGACTGAGAAAATTGTTTACTGAATGATTAAAGGAATAATATTGAGAATTAAAAAAAAAGAATACAAACAATAGTTAATTACCTGTTAAGAAATTCTGAACTTGCTGAATATATACTACTTAATAGTGCTTATAGCCTAAATTTCTATGGAAAAAAATATAATGACTTAGCATAATATTTACCTGTGTGGTGGCATTTGTTTCTTTTTGTCTTTTAGTATGTTTTTCTGCTTTGACACCTGCAATATAAAACAGTTTTATGACATGTGAAAACATTTCTTATTATATTTTCACTAAACTTAACATTTGTTAAAAAAAACTTTCAAGCTCCCATAAGTTGAAAATAATTTACAATTTAGAGTTACCCATAATGTGTTAAAAATAATTCACTCAGTGATAATTTGTAAAGATGTAACAACACCAGAGATAATCTAAATTCTTTAATCAAGCATTCTGAAATTGAATTCACATCAAAGAGTTCTACAAATAATAGTACTAATTAGTAGAAGAATTTCTGAGCTGTAGTTTAACTAAGATGTATCTATGTAAATAAATGCCATCTGTTAGTAGGGAATATCAACCCATGGAAGACAGAGATAATTTTTAGTCTTATAGACTCATCCATATGTCAGAGTGATTCTAAAAATATGACTGAATGACAAGGTAATTTGAGGTATTGTACTAGCATAATCACATCATGCTTTGAAATTGGAGAAAATTTTCCATGAATCATTTAATGAATTGCTCAATAAAAAATATATCTCATATAAAATCTATAGTAGCCATTGATGCATTTAGTTCTTGCATAGTGCTTGAGATTTGTTAACTTCTGTGTTTAGGAAAAAAGTCTTTGAAATCCCGATGTGATAATATAATACACCATGGTGTGTCAACTTTACGATAGTATTAGGGTTGATAGTTTTCAGTTACTATACACTGATGCATTATAAAAATGTTCCTATAGGTTTTGTGAAGTAAAATATGTATGGGTGTATATTTTATGTATATATCATATCTTAGAGATTAAGAATTTGTGCAGGATAAATATGGGGTAGTTAAAATTTTATATTTCAAAATTAAACATGAAATTTTATTTTAAGAGTATGTAGTGAATTTTTTAATGTTGTCTCTAACATTGTATTTACAATTTAACATGTTTTATTCTTTGTTTCACTGATGAATTTTATTTTTAATTTTTCCCCAGTAGAAAACATTCACAAATAAAAAATGTTTTACTTATTTATTTCTTGATTAACCTATGATAATTATATATATTTTTGTGAGGTGAGATATATTTTGAATGTGGCCTCACAATTTTATGTTTTACTTTTCACATTTGACAGAACTTGGTCCCAGGTTGCAGTCCTCTGTCAAATAAGACAAAGAGCTCATAAATTCTAAATTAAAATTCAATAATTTCATTATTATAAATGCATTAATAAAGCATATAAAATTATTTTGAAAATCATATATGGTTAGTATAATTATGTATATTAAGATTATTTAGGTTCAGAATTTGAAGTATACTAAAATAAAAATATTATTACAAATGGAACTTTGTTTCAAGTGTGCCATGAAATCATTTTGGGACCAAAATTACTTATTATTGGAGGCAAGATAGCATTATGACCCACCACATGATCTTTAAGTGAAAATGACCTAACTTCTAGTACTGATTTTTTTCCTGTTTCATCAATTTGTTATGATCGTGAAATGAGAATCTGTATATTTAGCACAATACTTACATATTAGTGTTTAATAAATATTAGCTATGAAATAATAATACTACCTACTTCTTTAAAGGATTTAAGATACCTTTAAGATAAATTATATGCAAATTAATAATATAAAGGGACTATAGCATATAAGGCCTTATTAGAGGCTATGTTATTACAATTTATTAATGATTGCCTATAACATAACTTCTCACTCTATTAGAGTTCATCTTCAAGTTACTTAGTCTAATTATATTTGTGTATTACAAATCACATACTGTGATCATTATTATAGTCATAGTAAATGTCTAGTGATTTTTAAAATCCATTATCACAACTAGAAGAAATAAATTGGAAAAACAATGTCATTTGGTAGGCTCCCATTATTGCTCCCCCAAGGCACACAGAGTAAAATTAGAGCTCATATGTATAGAAGGTATGGACAGAGAATAAAAAGTACTGTACAAAGTGTCATGTGTACTTAAGCGAGAGGAGAAAATTATGGCTATTAAATGGAATAAAGTTATACACTGGACTAGAAAATCAAACTGTCAGTGGTCAGACAGTAACATGAAAATTACAGGGCTGAAAGCAGTCATCAAAGGTAGGGTAAATGTAGAGAAAAGAACTAGTGAAACGGGGATGAGGTGTAAGGCTATAACTCAAAGAATTAACTACTCGCTACCTTGAAACAAAAAAGAAGATAAAAGCAATTGAACGATGTTTCCAAGTGTAGCATAAACTGACACTTGTGCCTGCATTCATATGACACCTTCCTAGCAGATTTAATCAGAATTGTTCTAATTTTAATCTAATTTACATCTATTGTCAGAATAATTTTCCCTAAATACTGTTTCTGACAAGACACACATCTGCTTAAAAGCCCAGAAGTTCTTGTTATTTACTGTATGAAAACTAAATCCCCTATTGACTTCTGTTTCCTCCATAATCAAGATTAATTCCACATTCACAGTTACTTTCCAAATCCAAAAACCTCTATGTCATTAGTTACTGTTTACTCCTTTGAAAGTTTGCTTCGGGCTGGGGGTATAGCTCAGTGGCATAAGTGCTTGCCTGGCAAGCGCAAGGTCCTGAGTTCGATCCCTGGTACCAGAAAAAAAAAAAAAAAAAAAGAAGAGCAGTGAAAGTTTGCTTCAATTTGTTTAATGTCAACAACTCCTACTGAATGGACTAAAATGATGGAAATTTCCAATACAAAGAACCTTGAGCCTATGTCCTATTTTAGTTTGATTTGTGAGATTCTTAGCTTTGGACATCACCAAAACGATCTTTAGAAAACATTGCACATCTCCTTACTTAACTGTGAACTTGGATAAATTATACAGGATAGGACTATGGTGTGCAGCGTTTTGCGGAGATGAGATTGAATGCATGACGAAGAAGGAATAGGTCAGTTCTCTTTCTTCCTTTCCTAAAGACTCACCTTTTAAATAAAGTGGTATTAGCATCTATGAAGAAAGCACTCCCCTTATTGAAAGAAAATGAAGAAACTGTACTTTGCAAACATTGGATGAAACAACTCGTTGAATTTTATTTTCTCTTTAGCTGTTACTCACGGGGATCACGGCTGCATTGCATCTTTCCCATAAACCCTTTCCCTCGCTTACTCTTACCACGCTTAACTTTGGCTAGCATTTTCAAAAGAAATGTAATAATTTCAAGGAAGGACAAAAATATGTATACACGCAGTCCGTGGTACATTCGCAGTTACAATATCTCAACTGCCTTCTCCCTGGGCCAGGCTCATTTTTTTCCCCAGGCAGAATTTTACAAGACCCCTCACCGCTCCACGCCGCCCACCCTACTGGGAGGAAGTGTCATCTTACTTTCCACCACCAGGGGGAAATTCTCTTTAACAACTTGTTCTGCCGTATCAAGGGCCAGAGTTCAAGCTCTGATTCTGCTGTTCACCTAAGGTCTCCATTATGAGGGACACAGCTCTTCTCTTCCTCAGATCTTTCTCCTCTCTACAATAACTGTAACATCTACACTGCCAGAACTGCACGTACAGAAGGGAGCAATTCCAGTCCTTTAGCGAAGGGAATGATTTACAGTCATTATTTCTCCATAACTAAGGCCAGACTTGGATATAATCAAGGTCCATAATTAGGAACATAAAAGAAATTGAGATTTTTCAATAACAGGACCATAATAAATGACGAAAATATTAGTATACTGTAGTAACTTAATTTAGCAATAGGTACATTTTGATGTATTACTATATATTTGGTAATAGGCTATTTAATTACATAAATCTGTAGAGTAGAATAGTACAGGTTTGAAAGATTCAGTCTCAGTATCTAGAAAAGGTGAGTATCTTATAGCCTTCTGTTCTCCCCTCCTTTTCAACTGCCATCTTCAAGTACACAGATGACAAAATTTCCATACAAACTAAAGTTACTGGAGGACAAGGCTAAAGTGAAGTCTTTTTTATTTATTTTAACTTTTATGAATTGTAACTGAACAGAGAAGGCTGAATCACCCAATGTTGCTGAGAATTTGCCTTCTGGAAGCCTGATTACCTCCTGTAGATGTAATAATGAGCTTAACAGAAAACTGAAGAGAATTGGGAAATTTATATAATGTTCCTGGCCTAGTGCCTAGCATATAGGAAGTGCTTAGTAAATGTTATCCTTATTAATTCTTGATTAGATGAGAAATAATTTGGTAACATTGCAAAATACAACTGGGAAAATATTTGGTAATATTAACTGGTAGGTTTTTGATGTTTTCTTGTACATGTAGCCTTTTCCATATTCAGTTAGTGAGTTGCTCATTTTTTTGAAAAAACATGATGTGGTAGATAGAAAGGAATATGTCTTTTCCTGGGTGAAAGAAGGGAGAAGAAGGAATTACAGCCTGTGCAATAGAATGGGCGTAGAATACCTGGTGTACAGCCTCAAGGTGACAAGCCTTCTTTTTTTACATTTATAATAAATTGTTATTGAGGATTGCAACAGAATTCACAGCTTGAAATATATATGTGAACACACTGAACAGAGATTATAGTCTCATGTACAACTGCATTTGTAATTTTGTTTTCACCTAAAAGTTCAGTAGTAGCACTATTACATTTGTACAGCTTTTGGCCTCAGTCTCAAATGAGGAAACATTCCCTGAACTAGGAGTGGAAAGAGAGCAAAGAGAAGTCTACATCATGATAGCCTAAACTAGAAATCAAGGAGAAACTAAATTCCGTTATTAACAAATTAAGGAAGCTATGTTTCTCCCACACTTGAGTTTGTATACTAAAATGTACGACAGATACAGTATGTGTACCTGGTACAAAGGCTTTGTTAATGGTGAAAGTAAAATGTGATTTGTCCTCTAATCAGGACTGAAGTGGCTGAAATACAATGAAATAGGCAGCCAAGCGGCATGAACATATTCCTACCACTTCTAAGTCACAGTGTCCCTAAACTAAATCATTATTTCTTGTGCTCTTCTCAGTCAACTTCTTTCTCATTTCTCCTGTCACTGTCAAAGGGATCACCCTCCTCCCAAGTTTAAATTCTTCGATCTGTTGACACTCATTCCATGCCAGCATCCCCATGGCCACGCAAAACTTTGCTTTTCTTTGAATTATGTAGTTGTGGCTGGGGAGAGGGAGGAACTGTTCTGAGAACTAAACGAGATCATGGATACAAAAGTGTCTGACATGGGCTGGGCACTCACTTTCTTTTAATTTCTTGTCTGACAGTTTAAGCCTCTCAGTAATCTGACCTCATTTTCTTATCCTCTGTATTTCCCATACACCCAGCCCTTACTGAAGTGCTGCTGTCCTCCTACCTGATGTGTACAGGCCCCTCATCCCCCACTCCCTCTCCTTTATTTGTGTAATTCTTCTAATTTGGAATGCCTTCCCTTCCTTTTCCTAATTTAAAATGTTAGTCATCCTTCTAGGATATGCTTATCCTATTTCAACATTGGGGCTGGAACCCACCATAGTTTTTGCCTTAGAACAGACTGTCAATCTATATTTGTTAAGTTCCAGAATAAATCTACTTTTATACTTGTAGGTCTCCTGGGATCTGGTAGCCTCAATATCTTTGTGGTATCACCCTAAGACTGTGCTGTGTTTCACCTGGATTAGCATGCAGCCGTATAGTGATGAATTTTATTCCAGGGATTGTAAGATCTCATAGGACAGTGCCCAAATCTCTCTCTTTAAAGAAAAAGGAAGACACCCCACACAGTGTATCCATTAAAATTGTGACTTTATTAAATACTTTGATTATAACGTAGTATATAATTCTTATTTGTCTTGGATCTAAAATTGAACCAAATTGCATTTTAAGTTAGTCCTAAAACCTTAGAACCAATCAGTCAGGTTTGGAATTGTTTAATTATGTAGGTACCAAGACAGATTTTAAAAAACGTAATGATAGTGGTTTTCATCTTCAAAAAATGTTTTTAACGTCACTATGCTTTGTTACTGCAACAGTCACAAATTAAGTTGTTCTATCCATGAAATTGTATTAGTAATCAGCTTCTAATTTTTTCAGAAGATGACATTATCATATAACATATCATATATCACAATGTTCATATAATATTATCATTCTTTTGGATTTTTTTCCCTTTCCTGGTTGCACTAATGGACTTTTCATACACACTGCTTCCACTTTAGATCGTGACAAATTTGGAAATGGACTTAGTGGGCCTAGGATGGTTTTAGGTTTATAAGTATTTATATATGTGTGGCTGATTATTTGAACTAAGAGAAATACTGACTCTTGGCAATCTGATGCAGATAATTTGCCTTGCATATTACAAGAACTAGTTTTAAAGCAGGTTTAGAACTTTGGCACTCACAGCCCCTGTGTTCTTTCATTGTCAATGTGTCTCTCAGAGTAAAGAAGTGCAGACTATGAGTAGAACAGGGTAACAGGATTCAGAACTCAAATTTTGCTCTTAGTTCCTTTGTAAATGACTGTGCAAAGACACATGCTCACCTTGTCTTGTCTTCTCCAGTTATCTAAATGACCATGGCATCATGTAGTATCATTGGATATTACCATAGGGTACAGTGATTGAAAATGCTTTTTTTTTTTGAAAGTACTTCTTAAATAATTGATACAATGGAAATTAAAATTGACAGAAGTTTAAAGAGAGATATTTTACCTAGTATTGCTAAATTTACCAACACAAGGAAAAGGTGTGTGAAAAACCCCTGAACTTTTTGCATTTAATGATATCTTGGTATGTTTTTGTACAAATACATAATATATAAAATTATATATGTGACCCTAGAAACACATAGTAACCTTGATATTACAAGAAGTCAAATACACACAATCATTTTGTGTGTACTTTTTTCAAGAAGACTTCATACCAAGTATTTTAATAGATATTTTCTTATATTTCCTCAAACTATTTGTATAGTTATATTTTTTCATATTTTACTGTAAGTTTATATTAATCCACTTGAATCTTTTTTTAATTTGTTATTTTGATACAGAATCTCACTGTTACTAAGTTCCCTGGGCTTTTTAAAAAAATTTGTATGAAGTGGAATCTTTTTCTCATAAGTGAATAGACCATTCATCAAAAGCATTCTTTATTGTCCATCTCTTACTGGACTGAAGATGCCTCTTCTGGGTACTAAATTCCTACTCAGGTATTGGTCTGCTTTCAAACTCTCTGCTCTACTTTCTTGATATATTTGTCTATTCTTCTTCCAGTACACTAATGGCTATAATTTATAATTCCACGCTTTACTATCTGTTTAAGAAAGAACCTTTACACATGTGTGCACACATGTGCGTATGCGCACACACACACAATTCACATTTAGTTTTCCTCTTTTTGAAATTGTTGGAATTCCAACAATTCAAAATTTTAATTGAATTAAATTCAATTAAAAATTTATCCATATTTTGACTAATATTGCATCAAACTTGCATGCTAGTGCAGGAGGACACGGGGAAGGGGCCTCCCTTTGGGTTGCATGAGAGCCCTGAGGACGTAGACTGGGCCTCTGGCAGAGCGGTGTAGGGGTGGAGTCCGGGAGTCCGCGGAGGAGATCCAGCGGGCTCAGATCCGCCTTGGAGCGGCCCCAAGAACCAGAGTGCCCCTAGCCCTCGGCGGGGTGTGCCTGGCACTCCGAGCCCGATCCCTGGCGGGCATGCCCGGTGCGGGACAGCTATGAAGACTGGACACGCTATCAGAGCCTGGTGGTGTGCTGTGTAACCCCACCTACTGACACCGACGGCAATGAGGGCTTGCCAAAGGGTACTTCTCCACCGCCGGCCATAGGAATTTGTGTACACCCACGTATTATACAGCATAATTAGAAGCAGCCAAGTTTCTTCCCAAAGTAAGAGCATGAGGGAGTAAATAAACCAAAAAGTACAGTTATTACCAGTAGGATGACCACTGATAGGGTGATAGAACAATGGAGATGAAGTGGAGGAAAATGATTAATTGAACAAGCCATCATCTATGTAACTGAGTAATAAAGATGAAGATAACATTCTGTAATACAGCATCTAGTGTTAACTCCCTACTATTTTCTCTGTAATTTGCTATTTCCTTTATTGTTTTTGTTAACAAATGCAAAGATAACAGTATGTAATACACCATCCGGTGATGGTTCCCTACTGTCTCCTCTGTAATTGGGTATTTCCTTTATTGTTTTTGTTTTAACAAATGCGAAGATAACGTTACGTTATACAGCATCCAATATCAATTCCCTTCTATTTTCTCTATAATTTGGTATTTTCTGTATAGTTTTTGTGTTACTCTGGTTTCTTTTGTCTTAAAAAAGAGCTTGCATGCTAGTTTCCGCAGATCTAGAATATTTCTATTGAGATTCATCCAGATGTATACACTTAATTTATTCAGATTTTCTGCTTAGTGCTTTTTAGAAAAATAATTTCATTTTTCCATCATACATATATTACACCACATTTATTAAATTTATTCTGAGGTATTTTACAATATCTATTGTTACTGTGAAAGGATTTCTTAAAAATGAATTTTTGGTTGGGCATGGTGGTGTCTGCCTATAATCCCAGCATTTGGGAGGCTGCCGCAGAAAGATTGCCATGAGTTCGAGGCCAGTCTGCACTACACTGAGAGACCTTGTTTCAAAAAAAAAAAAAAAAAAAAAAGAAAAAGAGAAAACCAAAATAAGAAGAGGTAGAAAAACCCCAAAGGAATTTTTGTAATTGTTATTGTGTTAAAAATTAAAATGAACATTTATTTAGATTTATTGTAAGTCCTAAAAGGTTTCTTTGTTTACTATTGATCTTTTGGTCCTCTTCCTGGATTCATGTTTTATTTTGCTGGAGCAGGTCTTATAGTCATTATTTCTAGAATTTATAAGCAATAAATGTTTGTTAATCCATTCATGTCTGAAAATGTTTTATTTTGTCATTTGCCACTCTGTCAGATTATAGAATTCTAAGTTCAAAATCCCCTTCACCTTTGTGTTTAGAAAATATTTCTTTAGTATCTTCTCCTTACCCCCTCCCCTTTGGATAGAGGGTCTCCCTTCTCACTATGTAATTCGGGCTGGCCTTGAATATACTGTGTATCCCAGGCTGGCCTTGAGCTCACAGCTATCCTCCTGCCTTTGCCTCTCAAATGCTGGGATTACAGGTGTGCACTACCACACCCAGCCTTCCGTGTCTTCTTATAGTCAGGGTTGCTTAATAAATTCAACATGGTGCTTTTGTGTTTGTAAATAAAGTTTCTCTTTAGAAGCTTCTAGAATTTTCTAAACCATGAAATAGTGAATTTTAACATTACTTTCTAGGAATGTATCTTTTCTCAATCTTCTTGCTTGTGCTCAATGGGATTTTAAATTTTGAGTCTTTTTTCAGATCTGGGGAATTTGATTTGACCTCTTTATTTTTCATCTCAGTTCTATCTATTCCTTCTGGAAATCCTGTCATAGGGATATTGTAAATTTTGGATGGATCTTCTATATCCCTTGACCTTTATTTTATACTTATCTCTTTGTTCCTTTGTACTATGATCTGAGAAAATTACTTGGGTTTGATCTTTGCATCTACAGGTTCCTACTTGGGTGCATCAATGTTGAGATTATGTCTTGAAATTTTCATTTTTATTATGTATTTTTCCAAAATATCTTTTCCCTTTAAGGACTGCTCTTACTTAATGGGTACAATAACCTCTCTACACATGTGGTATATAATCACTTTATGTTTTAAAGTCTTCACCCATGTGCCCTATTTTCTTTGTTTCCTCATGTGTTATTGCTGTGTGCGTGCACGTGTGTGTGTGTGTGTGTGTGTGTGTGTGTGTGTAGCCTGGTGCTTTTCATCCATGGTACTACTTTTCCTCAAATATTTAGTTACTTTTCATTGCTCTCAGGCTTGAATTTTCCACATTAACCTGAGAATGCAGTGACTACCTACATCCGATTTCCACCACTGACCTGTGGGTTGCAGTATGGGTGTAACGGGAGTCAGTTTCCTAGGAATGGGATTCTTAAATGTCACTAGGTATCTGCAGTAATACTCTGTATGTTTGGCCCAGATACCTACCCCGAATTCTCCCACTCAGCAGTGCCTTCTCACCTGTGTGTTTAGCTATCCCTCCATATCTATAGGAGATTGGCTCTAGGTCTTCTTCCCTTTGTGAACACAGAAATTTGATCATCTTTATATCTCTTATATAAAGCTGGTGTATACCCTCCCATATACATTATATCATCTCTGGGTAACTTATAATACCCAATACAATGTAAAAGCTATGTAAATAATTGTATCATATTGTTTAGGAAGTAACTGATTAGAAAAAAATCTCTGTGTGTTCAATATAAATGCAACTGAAATATTTTCTACCTGCAATTAGTTGAATTCATAGACATGGAACTCACAGACATGAAGATTTGATTATATTTAGTTATTGTTGACTGCATGCTGCAAATTTTGTCTGAGAGGCTCCTATAGTGAAGCTGTCTTCCCACGGAGAAAACACGGATCTTCTTTGACCAGATGCCCAAAGCACTTGCAATGCAAGACCACCTTAGATCTAGTTCTAGACTTAGGTGCCTGGGAATACTCATGCAAGGTAAACCCAGACTGCAAAGCTCCAGGAGGGCTGACCCATGATCAGCTTCTCCTTTATTTTTTTCCCTGATCTACCACATGTCAGGTCTAGCAGATTCCTGAATATGGTAAGGGATGGATTTATTTCTTGTTTTCCCCTAAGCACTGTATAATCTTAGGTTAACGGTGAGGTCTTTTATTTGTGTCCTCACCTTGGACAGGTCTTGAAATTGAATTATATACTCATTGGCTTGTGGGGCCAGTGAGACTAAAACCTATCCTTGTCTGGTTGCAGGGAGTGCTTTGATCCTCAGGTGTGAGGTGAGAACCGGCACGAGGCCTAGTCTGGGGCTTATTCAGATGTTCTGTGCTTACTTCCCAGATCCTAGCTTTTCCTTAGAGTGTTACCTGGTAGTTCTGTAATGTCTTCTCTACCATGACTGATTTAAAAGTTTGTTACTAGGTGTAGTAGTAGTGTGACTTGTAAAGCCAACTATTATAGAGACAAGGGTAGGAGAGTCCTTAAGCCAGGGGCCCGCACTGGGCAATAGAGAAAGAACATCGCAAAACCAAACCAAACCAAACACCACAAAGAGCAACTCTTTTATTGCTATTTTATGTGTCATCTGTTTTCAGTGGGAAGATTGTTCAAATAATTTAGTAATCTAGCACTTTGTTACTAGAAATGGAAGTACTGCCCTATCCTCTGCTTATGGTGATTCGGGGCAGTGGCACTGGGGGGACTGTGGGAAGGGTCTGCTAAGCAGCTCCCACTGCTGACTCAGTTCTCTTTCTCTTCCCCACTGACGCTCCTTTGATTTTTCACCCACAAGTACATGTTTTCTAGAAGTTTTCTTTTACATAATTTTGCCAAAAGTTATTTTTTCTTTCAATCAAATTCCATCTTTTGTCTTTTTAGTGTTTCTAATAATTTCTTTTTCATCAAAGGCACTCCTACTTTTTTCTGTAGTTCATGAATTTTTAAAAATATCTCTACAGGAAAACTGCAGTATGTGCACTCCTTTATCCAATCTGGAAATATTATCTTTAAACTCAGCATACTACAGACTGTAATCTTGGTTCCAAGATTGTGGGGAGGCTTCATGGAGTGTTAATTCAAGTTTTCTTGCTGTTATGGTTGATACATTGTGTCAACTTGGGGAGTCTAGCTGTTTGGCTGAGTGCCTGAGCAGGAAGCCAGGGTGCTTGCTTTGTATACAACCTGAGCCCCTGGAAGAGGGGAGCGAGGAGATTATGGGAGTGCAACAGGGCCCCTGGTAGCCTCTTTACAATGTAAGGAAAGGAAAGAGGCTGCTTGCCTGCCATTCCTCCCTTTTGCTGGTTGTTTTTGCTGTGCTATGCCACCATGAGTGTGTTTGCTCTCTGCCGTGTGCCACTCTGCCTCTGAGCCAGCCAAGTATGGACTGAAACCTCCACAAACTGTAAGCTAAATAAACCTTTCCTTCCTTCATTTTGGGCATTGGGTATTTTGCCTCAGCAACGAGAGAAAAGTAACCAAGACACTTGCCCAACATATCTCATTGGCTGCTAAGCTATGTGACTAAGATTAGATAGCTACAGTAAACAAATGGAAAACTTCAGTACAACTATAAAATCGATTAAAATGGATAAAGTGCCACTGCAGGTTTATTGTAATTGTGATACTACCAAATCAGTTAGGTGCACAGCAATCACCTGGCTGCTTGTTGTGTGTAAGGACAATATACTCATGCAGCATTGTAAAATAGATGGGTAATTTATTGAATTTTTGTTTTTCATTTAGCTTTTTCATAAGATATGGAAACAGTCCAAGGCAACTAAATTTTATAGTCAGCAGTCCGTTATAGTTTGAGGTTTGCAAGGGGAACATTTTAATACAGGACACATAATTAGTAATATTATTTTATAATAGTCACCCAAAGAGTTTAGTACAAAAGAGTGCAGGAAATCTGTCCAGTCACTAAAGAGCCGAAGAATCCAGTTGAGGGCCTGGATCCCACAGCTATGTCCTGCATGAGTCCATATGAAGACCTAGATCCCATAACAATGCCCTCTACAAGTCCAGCTGGAGGCCTAGAGCCCAAGACAATGTCTCGTACAGATCTGTTTCATGGATCCACGCTGGAAGGCCAAAGGTCAGTGGTGGAAGCTAGAAAGTCTGTGCCCCAGGATGAAGGATCTGAACTTGAGCAAGGGAGCCAGGTTCATATCAGGAAAGCCAGCATGACAAGCTCCTGTAGGAGAACAAACAGCCCCAGGAGAATCAACAGTCCCAGCACACCTCTCCAGTTTTTGTTTTTATGTTGTAACAATTCTTAGGTGGGTATTACAAGTTGACCACCAGTTGTCAATCCACCACACAGTTCTTTGGAGGATTTGGATTCAGAATAACAAACAGGTAATGTAGAATCAAAAGACTTGATTCCCCTTATAGAATGAGGATCTTACTAAACTCTATACTTCATGTATCTACCTTTCTTTTTACATATATCTCATTATCTTTAAATTAGAGCTTCTAGGTTAACTTTTCTTCCTATTCCAAGTAATGTCACTCTCACCAAAGAAGAACCCCAATTTTTAGATTCATTGATTTCCATGTTTGCTCTAAGAATCCAAAGCAGCCTAGAGAAGCCATTTCTCTGTTTCAACAATCTTTTTATCCATTTTCTTCTTTTGTTACTTCTTTTTATCTGAGAACTGTTTTTCCCCTGTGAATACAGACTGTTGGGGTAGTACACTGATTTTTGACTACTGGACAAAATTTTAGAATTGTGTTTTGTGTAAAACTAGGTGTTTGAACAGAGATTAACCATGATTCTATTTGGGGTATAGGAATAATATTTTGACTATTGTGTATTGTGGATAAGAAAGAGCTACAAGTGCAATAGTGTAGAAAGTGTACTAAAATTAAAATTTAAATTGAGGCAGTAAAAATACAGAGATGAGAAAAGTACTGAGGATGTAGAATTGACAGTATTTGGCAAAGAGAAAAATGAATGAATAAATGTAAAAGTTTAGGAGATTCCGGTTTCCACATATAGCTTTGTAGAATGACCATGAGGAAGTAGTTTTGCCATTTGGGCCTCACTCTTATATCTGTAAAAATGTTAAATTAGATAATATTTAGGACATTATAATGACAGTCACATGATTTTGAGGGATTTTACTTGAGAGCTGGGGGGTCAAGGAAAGATGGTTAATACCATTAACAAGATTAAAAATGTAAGAGAACAACTAAATTTTAGAAAAAAATGAGTTTAAGACATTTTTCAAAGATTGTTACTGTAATGTAGCTGGATATATAGATTTAGAGATTAGAAGGTTTGAGCTCTAGAAGCAGAAGAAATTAAAACAACTCAATAGCATGAAAACAAATAACCTGTTTAAAAATGAGCAAAGGATGTAAGTAGATATTTCTAGAAAGAAGCCATACAAACAGCCAACACATATATGAAAAAATACTCATCACTTATTGTTGGGAAATTCAAATTAAACCCTCAATGATATGTCATCTCACACATATCAGAATGGCTATTATTAAAAAGACAAGGCAACAGGGTTGACGGGTATGTGAAGGAAATAGAAACCTTGTGCAGCGTTGATGGGAATGTAAATTGTATAGCCAACATGGATCTTCCTCCAAAACAAAATGAAAGTGGAAAACAATATGCAAATACTTCAAAAAACTAAAGATAAAATTACCATACATTCCAGCACTATGCCCTCTATGCATGTATCCAAAGGAATTGAAATCTGTATGTTGAAGAAATATCTACACTCCCATGTTCATTACAAGTTATTCACAGCATCCAAGACACAAAAGCAACCTAGATGTCAAGCAATGGATGCATAAAGAAAATGCGGTGTATATACAAAACAGAATAGCATTCATCCTGAAAAAGACCGAGAAATTCTGACATTGGCAACAACCTGGATGAACTTGGTGGAAACCATGCTAAACGAAATAAGCCAGATACAGAAAGAAATGCTGCATCCTGTCACTCATATGTGGAATCTAAAAAGCCAAGCTCACAGAAGTAGACAGTAGAATGTTGGTTATCAGAAGCTGAAGAGGAGGAGTGGGAAAAGGGGAGATATTGGTTAAAAAGCATAAAGTTTCAGTTAGACAGGAGGAATAAGTTTTAGATATTTATTGCTCAGCATTGTGACTATAGTGAATAGTAATATATTTTATATTTTAAAATTGCTAAAAGAGTATCCTGTAATCTTCTTAGCATGAAAAAAATGGTAGGTGAGATGGACATGTTAGATTTGTTTAATCATTCCACAATGAATGCACATATCAAAATAGAACATTATTTCCACAAACAAACAACTATTGTCACTTAAAAATAACATGAAAACATAAAACTCTGCAGATGAATGTAAGAGATGAGCATAAGAACCTTATATCTTTCAGGAAATTCACAAGTGAGAAGTACACTTTGTTTTAGTGATCCCTAAGGTAGTACAGCAGTCAAACTTTTCTCTAGAAATTTCTCCATAGTACCTGCTTCTACTTCTCTGAAATGAAAGATGTTCCAAATACTTCCAGTTTATTCTTTCCTTGTTTAGAGATTTATAACTAATAAGGGAATTTAATAGAAGCAAAGATAATTTAGAAGTCCTTAATTTCCCAAGTTATTCAAAACAGCACTGAAAATAACAGGGATATTTCTGACACAGTAGGATATTTACTGCTTGTACGGCTTAGACTCAGCCTCTTTAGCACATGACCAACGTGCGGTTTTTAGGTACCACCTTTCCGGACAAGACAAGACCATAGATGTGATTGCTAGGCTGTTGTTTCTTGACCTCATAAAAATGATGAGTTCCTTGCCCTTTTCAACTGGCATAGAGAAATTCTGGGTGGGTGACTGTCAGAGCGTTTATGCACTTTTTTCCCCCCTAACTGTAGTAGTGCATGATAACGAAGAGACACCACTAGAAAGAGAAGAACAAATAGAGGAAATCTTGAATCCTAGGTGATCTAGAGCCGGAAGTGTAGATACTACCTTAGTTGTAGATCTTGTATTACTTTCAATCAGCAGCTAGTTTGGTAGAATGATATTATTTCTGACCCATGAACTTCGGGATAGTCTTTCTATTATCTTTAACTATTTTTGTTCTGAGGATTTATCAAAAGGGAAAAACAATCATAATAATTGTTTTAGAATTTTCCCTAGATGAATATAGTCAGGAGAAATCACATTATTATGGCACACTCCCTCTTAATATTTTTGCATAGATGAAATCAAAGTACAGTGAATACCAAGTGGAAAAATGCATGAAAAGGTAATAGAAAAGCCTGCAAGATGTGTGAGTGAAAAAGGACAGATCTGTAGGGTAGAGAGTGGAGGTGCAGGGAGAAGGAAAATGTGAGCGCCAAGGCTGACTTGATGTTTGAATCTTGGGTCTTTTTACACTAGCTGGAAAAGCAACTCCCTTCTTCCCTACAGCTTCCCCCAATAAACCTGCAATCAATATAAGTTCTGCTGAAATCCATTCTGTCCCTGCAAAGTGCCGCAACCCAGGAGAAGCTCTGTAATCGTCACCTCTGTCTCTCTCCACTGAAACTCTCTTAAGAACACAAAGATTTCTGAGACGTGAAACTCAGTCATCACTGTTGACCCTTATCTCCCCATTCTCTCTGGTGCTTGTCATTATTGGCTCTTCCCATCTCCTGGCAGTCACAGCTTGGCTTCTGTGTAACTATTTTCTCTAGCCTTGTTATACATACCCTCCTGTCAGTGCTTGCTGTGACTGCTGTGGCTTAAGTCCTCATTGTTTCTTGTTTGGATCATTCTACAGTTGCCTGCTGGTTACACTGTCACCAGAGTTATCAGCTAGAAGCCATCCAGTCTTCTACAGCAAAGGTCATTTTTCTAAGTGTATTTCTTTGAGTAAGTCCTTAAATGACTTCATGTTGGTCACAGGAGACAACTCAAACTTCATAGCTTGTCCCAGAATCTCTCCTACCACTTCAGGCTTCTAAGTCACTGTGTTCCTTCTAGCCATGCTTTTCTATTACTTTGTGTCTTTGTACCCTTATCTGGCCTGAAATGTTCTTGTTTTCCTTTACCTGCTTGATCACTTACTAGTCTTTCAAGTTTCAGTTTATGTAATTTCCTTTATGAATCCCTTCTGGTCACACCACATACCTGTAGTAGAATTGTCTTCTCCCACATTTCTGCCCTATGTCACCCTGCGAACGTTTCCATTTTAATGTCTACTTTACAACATTTTTACTCTTGGTTTTCCCTTCAAGACCTTAAGCTAGTCAAGGGTAGAGTCTGTGTCTTAGATAATTTTGTCTCTCCAATCCTCCTGGCACATAAGATACATTTATTTATTTACTTTTATTTTATTTTATTTTTTGGCGGTACTGGGGATCGAACTCAGGACCCTGCGCTTGCTAGGCAGGCGCTTATTCCACTGAGCTATATCCCCAGCCCCTATTTATTTACTTTTAAAAGAAGAAAAAATAAAACAATTTCAAAACAAGATAATAGGAGAATATTGCTTATTGTTACCTTCAGAGTAGTTACTCAGGGTATAAGAATATAGGCATGAGATACTGTCCAAATAATATTAGCACAAACCTTTCTTATCAATGGACTAGCAGTATAACTATCTTGGCTATCTTGTGTGTGTATATATATATATATATATATATATATATATACATATATATATGTATATACACACAATATATATATATGTATATATACACACACACACATATATATTTGAAATTGTTTTGAATGTATATATATATGTATATATATATACATTCCCTTTCCTTTCCTTTTTCCTTTTCCCCATCACAATTTCTCTTTTCTTTTGAATATTTCTTCCCAAGACACAATATGTACTGTACATTTGGGTCCTATTTAGTCATTCATATAACATTTATTACTTTTATTCTCCCCTATAATTCAGTACCCTGAGGATATTCACAAACTTGTGCCATCAGTACCAAAATCAGCTTTGGAATATTTTCTTTACCCCTCAAAATGTCCTGTAGTCACTAGCTATCATTTTCCTAATTTCCCCATATCTCCTAACTCTTAGCTAACCAATCTTTTCTGGATATTTCATGTATGTGAAATTGTGTAGTATGTGATTTACATGTCCATGTTCTCTAGTGTAAAGTTTTCAAGGTTCGTCCGTATTGTGCTTTCTTTTCTTTTGCAAGATAATATTCCATTGTATGGATAGAACACTATTTACGCATTTATCAGCAGAAGGACATTTTGGTTATTTCTACTTTTGGGCTATTATGAATAATGCTGCTGTTCATATACAAGTTTTGGTGTAGAATAAATGTTTTCAGTTCTCTAGGGTTTGTGTCTTAGAGTAGAACTATTGGATCATATGGTAACTATGTATAGAATTTCCAAGAACTGACTTTCAATGTTGTACCATTTTTTTAAAAAATTGAGGTGACATTCATAGAACACACAATTATCCATCTTAAAATGTGCAATTTAGTTACATGTAGAGCATGAAAAGTATTGTGTAACAACCACCTCTCTCTAGTTTCAAAACTTCTCCACCAACCTAGCAGTACTCTCCATACTGAGCAGTCACTCCTCTCTTCCTTCCCCATCCACTGATAACCGCTAAGTTGCTTTCCATCTCCCTAGATTTGCTATTTCAGCTACTCTATACATAGCAATCATACAATAGTCAGCTTCTTTCACATAGCATAACATTTTGTATGTATTAGTACATTTCTTTTTATGGCTGAATAACCTTCTGTTGTCCGTCTATACCACACTTTGCTTATCTATTTATCTGTTATCAATATTTGAGCTGTTTCTACCTTTTTTACTATAATGAATAATGTTCCTAGTAAACATTTATGTACAAATTTCTGTGTAGACCTCTATTTTTCACTTCCCTTGGGTATACACTTAGTAGTGGAATTAACATATCATATGGTTTCCACAAGGACTCTACCATTTTGTATCCCTACCAGCATTGTATGAAGGTTTTTACTTCTTTACATAGTGGCTGAAAGAAAGTATTTCTCTCTCTCACCTCGCCTTTTTTTTTTTTTGGCAGTGCTAAAGATGGAGCCCAGGGCTGCGTGCATGCTAGTGCGTGGCTTTTAAAAGCTTTATTTTATATACAATCATGATTTAGTTCATTAGGTGGGAGTTTGGATAATTCTTTCAAGGAAGCTCACTTTTCCCTATCTAACGAAGCTTGTATTTTTCCTGTATCAATAAAACACTGGTGGCACATGTTGAGGCCATGTTTCTGGATCAGATGTACAGGTCTGGGCAAGAGTGAGAACATTGGCTGAATTTTCACAGCTGGCTCCATAGTGCTGTTGGCAACCCATCTTCTGCTCAGAACTGCAGTGAGGCAAAGCGCTCCGTTTGTTGATTACAGCCATTCTTATGCCTATGATGTCATTTATCATCCTGGTTTTGGTTTTTATTTCTTAATGCCCAGTGATGTTGAATATCTTTCATGTGCTAGACTCCTTGTACATCCTCTTTGGATTCTATTCACTTCCTTTCTCTATTGGATTCTATTTGATTCCTTTTCCCTTGTCAAACTGAGTTGTGATTTTGTTGATGTGTTCTAACACTTCTTTATATATTCTGAATGCTAAATGTTTGTTGGATATGACTTACAAAATTTGTCCTCCATTTTGTGCTGATATCCTTTGAATACAAAAGGTTTTCCTTTTGATTTCCAGTTTGGTCATTTTACTTTTTGCTTATGCTTTTGGTGGCACATCTAAGAAATCATTACTTAAGCCAAGGTCAAGATTTATTTCCTTACGTTTAATAAAATTCAAAAGTTTAAGTTTATATTTAGGTATTTGATTCAGTTGGAATCAATTTGTGTATATGGTATGAGGTAGTTTTCCAAAAATTCCTTTTCATGTGACAATCCAGTTGTCTTAGCTCCCTTTATTGAATAGAATGCTCTCCCCACGCCCCACAACGCAACATTGAGTTATCTTGGCATGCTTATTGAGGTAAATAAATAACTGTGAGGGTTTATGTGTGACCTGTATGCCTATTGTCGTGCCAACAGGACACTTCTTTTGAGCAGGGGAGGCAATACTGAGGATTGCACTGAGCTACATCCCCAGCTTCTTCTTCTTCTGCCCATTGTCCATTGTCCATTCTGGCCTTGAACTTGCGATTTTTCTGCCTCACTTGCCTCAGCCTCCTGAGTAGTTAGGGTTACAGGCATATTACCCTACATTCAGCTCATACTTTCTTGATTACTGTAACTCTAGGGTGAGTACTCCAACTTTTACTTTATTCTCTTTGGTATTACTATGAGTTTTTTTTTAAAAAAAATTCAGTTTTGGGTTTTGTTATTGCTACTCTATAGAGATAGAATTAATCCTTGTACATTGATCTTTTATCCCACAACCTTGCTGAATTTATGTATTTATGTATTTATTTATATTAGGTCATTGTACTGAGCTACACCTTTAGCCCTTTTAAAAATTTTCTATTGTGAGGCAAGGTCTTGCTAAGCCACTAAATTGTCCAGGCTGGTCTCAAACTTGTGATTCCCCTGTCTCAGTCTGACAGAGTGCTGGGTTTATGGGAACACCCCATTATACCTGGCTTATTAGATCTAATAGTTTTGTAATGAATGCCTTGGAATTGTCTGGATAAAAAGCCATATTGTCTGTGAATAGCAATAATGATTTTATTTTTTCCTTTCCAATCTTTTTTTTTTTTTTTTTTTTATTATTTTAGAAACATAAAAGTACAAAAACATATTGACAAACAGACACCCATTATCATAGAAAATAGTACAATCACAACTAATCTATAGACAAGGTGATATGGTCTCAACAGTAGTTGTTGCTTTATCCATTGATATCTTCGAATTGTAGATGTATGGACCCATATACAGACATGCAAA
>PVLD010012952.1:17898-58090 GCA_004027595.1 Dinomys branickii | reverse complement strand
ATGTGGTTTTTGTCTTTGACTGTATTGATATAGTGTATTACATTAATTGATTTGCGAATATTGAACCATCCCTGCATTCCTGGAATGAATCCTACCTGGTCGTGGTGTATAATTTTCCTTATGATTCGCTGTAATCTGTTTGCCAATATTTTGTTGAGTATCTTTGCATCTATGTTCATTACAGAGATTGGCCTGTAGCTCTCTTTCTTGGTTGGGTCCCTCTCTGGTTTTGGTATCAGTATAATACTTGCCTCCAGAAATGTGTTGGGGAGAGTTGCTTCCTTTTCGATTTCGTTGAAGAGTTTGAGGAGAGCTGGCATTAGATCTTCTCTAAATGTTATGTATTCCTATTTTACAGAGCCCCTGGCTGGCCTGTAGCCTCAGGCATTCCCTTCCCCATGTCTTTGGTTGTTTTGAGGTTCCATGTGCCTCACAACTTTTGGTCTCCTCCCAAACACCTTCTCCCCTTGGCTGCTGATGAAAACAGCTTCCTGGGGTTCACCCCTGCGTTACAACTGCTCTGTGGCCATTGGAGGCCAGACTGGTGTCAGGTTTGTCCTTTAAAACTTAAAACCTACATTTGTTTTGCTTTCTAAAGCAGTGCATGTCTGCATAAAATTGGGGAAATAAAAGTAGTAAGATAGTTGTGATCAGCCCTAATCCACTGCCCAGAGAATGACCGCTATGTGTTCCGTGTATTTCTTTCACTGTTTGCCTGAGGTATGTACGTGCGTATTGCTTGATGGTTTGATGGCACTAAGTCGTGTCATTCCTAAGTTTTGACAACATGTTCCTGCCTTACTTTTATCCCTGCTAACCACTGTTGCTATGCCTCTTAGCACATCTTCACATTTTTTTGAAGTGAAGTAGTGCTTTACTGATTTAATGACCATTTCTACATTCTTTCATAGAATCTCCAACTTCTAAACTCTTCTTTGCCCTCTCTTTCACCATGGTGATGGGCTATATAGTAGCTTTTGTGCATTCATGTCATCCCAAGGCCACTCTGCCAGGTTGGCCCTGTTCCCAGCCCCTCACGGTGGAAGAGAGAGTCAAAGTGAAGGAACCTGCCCTGGTCGCACACCCTGGGAAAGGACAGGACTGGGTTTGGACCCTGGTGTTGGCTCAGAATCCAGACCCAGTTCCCAGCTGTGCCAGTGTGAGTACTTCCTCTCTGAGGGGGATGTCCCCTCTGGGGGACCATGTGGCTTGGAGTTCAGAACAACAGCATCATCTTCTAGCTTTGGTGATGGTCTTGCCTGGGCTAATTCTCTGCTCTGTGACCCTTGGAAGCGACTGCACCCCTGAGAGCCTTCCCAGCTGTCAAGTTCTGTGCTTTGTAGCAGAAAAAGCAGAACAGAGGCGGCATTCAAGGATGGGGCTGGAATGACAGCAGTGTCATTGTCTGCTCGAGTTTCTGGGGCACTTGCATGTGGTCTGGCCCGTTTTTCTCCCTGCTTTGCTCAGGCAGGGTTTTGCCCCAGGGAGTCCCACAGAGGTCACGGGGTTTTCTTGGTTACTAAATTGGAACTCTTGCGTGACAGCTGAGTCTCAGCCACAGTTCCCTTGAGTGTTCTGAGGTTGGGGGGCTTTTGTGACTGAGCAGCAAGTATGGAGACTGTAAGACCTGTGTCTTTCCCTGGCACAGGTGCCTGGCCCCTGACACGCTGTGTCTCCTACTGCTTGGCTCCAAGGGTGTGTGGGTCAGCAGGGCTTCCCGCTGCTGCATGTGCACTAGGCTAGTGGCCGCAGGTGACTGCTGTACTTACTTTTCCTAATGTCAGTGATGAAGTGTGGCCTGTCTGGCACCGCAGATCTTTTACCAGAGTGTCATTCCCCAGCCCTGTCCAGCAAAGAGGAAAGGAGAACCAGCAGACATTTGCTTTTCAGAATACAATTTAGCCCATGAGGTTTCCCTTCCCTTTTCACATGGACTTAAAAAAAGAAAAGAAGGAAGGAGTGAGGAAGGGAAGAAAAAGAAAAGAAAATAAAGAAAACAAAAGAAAGAAGAAAAACAAAAGAAAGGGCTTTAGGCTGGGCTGGGCCAGGGCTGAGCTGTGGCCCCTGCTGGCTCTGCGGGTAGCAGCGCTGTCCCATGCAGGCCCGGTAATCGTGTCGCTGTGCCAGTCCTCGGCAGGTGGCTTTATTTTTCTCGTGTTTTTTCCCCTTGTTTGCCAGGCATCTATGGGGAGATGCTGATATGTTTTTTTTTTTTTTGTCCAGTTCCTTTAGAAACAAACAACACAAATATACCTATTTAAAGTTTTTTTCTATTGTTGATTTAGAAAATATCTTGTTTTAGCCAGAGACTAGGACAGCTTTTGTTCTGTCTAGAGAAATGATTTGGGGACTTTATTTCAAAGTATAAGTCTCTAACGTAAGCAAAGAGGGTGGTCAGGAAACTTGGGTGTGTTTAGGCCGAGGATTGAAAATGCAGAGGGGACGAGACCCTTGATGTACACTTAGGACAGATGGGTCAGTCCCAGTTCTAGCTATGTAGTTCAGCCTGGACTTGAACTCACTATGTAGCTCAGACTGGCTTTGAACTCACGGCGATCTTTCTGCCTCAGTCTCCTGAATGGCTGAGATTATAGGTGTGTGCCACCACACCCCACAAAAATAAATTGTTTTCGATAAATAAGATTGAAGAGAAAATTTTCTCTGTCTCTATGATGTTTTCGTCTTTAGACTGAGTGATTTATATAGTGAATGTGACCAAAGTTTCTGTCCTCTGAATCAGCTCACATTTAATGTGTCTCAGGGCTCTACTTTTAAGAAAAGAGCTCTATCGGGATGTAATTTATATACCATAAAGTCTACCCATTATAAACCTACTGGTGTTTTGGTAAATTTGTAATGTGTAACCATCTCTATAATCCACATTTAGAATAATTTCATTACAGTAGAAAGTTGCCTAGCGCCTGCTTGTGGTCCCTCTTCACTCACAGCTGCAGCTTCAGGATCATCGAGACTAGTTTAAAGTGTTCCCCATTCCTCAAGCAAAGGTGGCCCCAAGGTGAGGTAAACACGGGCTTCTCAGAAGCTGCAGCCATGTTCGGAATCACAGACTTGTGAGTTGTGTGTGGGCTGGGGAGTGAGTGTGATCAGACTACGTGTGTGTACAAACCTGCCAAAGGGAAACCCAGCAACCTGGGTAACAAACAAACACACTGAGAAACCTAAAGAAAAGAACACACCAAAGCTTTCAAGTGCACCCTTTCACCCACCGGAGGATTCCTCAGGTTGCTGCTGTTGGCGGATGACCCTCTGTGTCTTTCTCAGGAGCTGACATCAGAAGAGAGATTATAACTTCTTCACCCCATGGGATCAGCTGTTGGAGAATATTATTAGGAAATGATTTCCTATTTGGAGCCTAACTTAGCCTTGCCGGCAAGTTTCATCCTTTGGGGCAGTGTCAGTCTTCATTGGCAGTTCTTCTGATATTTAATAGTACCCTAAACCTTTACTTCTACAAATGATCCTGTTCTAGCAACTGTTTTATGTTTAATTTGGACTCTAGACCTCCGGCCATTCCAGCCTCTTCTTGTTGGTTGTGCTTTATTTACATGGTCTGTCTGGTGCTCAAATCCAACCTACTTGTGGGACTGGGACTGGGCTGGCTGCGGAGTGTGGTCAGTTCCTTCAATGTGGACAGTGCCTGCCCGGCAGTACCAATTTTTAACAGTTGTGTTGTGCTTTTCACTCTTGTTCAGTTTTGGTCGACCAGAACCTCATATTTTTCCCTTGTGCACATTTTGGTCAAGTCAGTTTCCTGTTATTTCTTCTTATCTAATTGCTGTCTTAACCCTCAGTGCAAGGATTTGTGCTTAGCATTACTTTTTAATAGTAACATCGAGCCTCTTTTGACGGCTTACTGTGTTTATCCTGTTGAGTTTCCTCCATGATTTGCCTTGAGATCATTTCGAATTGTGTTTCTTCCCTTTCTGTGGTCTGGAGGAAAGAAGTTTGCATACTTGGTTTCTGTCCAGCTGGGTCTCCTTTTTACCCTTATGAACCTTGGTTTTGGCTGGTTCACAGTGGTGGTAGCTCTGCAGCAGACCCCAACAAGCAGGGTTAAAGTGACCCAGATTCCTGCGTGTGTTCGCACACTCCCCTGTGCACGCCTGCCTCCCAGTCCTGTTGATGGTGTGGCTTGATGTTGGCTCAATGTTGGCTCGATGTGGCACATATCTATTGTTTTGTGGGTCAAGTCAGATTCTCCAGGTCATTACCTCATATGGCTTATATTGTGCTGAGTATGAAGTACTCAGATCTATTTGAGAAGAACGTGACAAACAGAACAAATTACAGGAAGTAAAAAAAGTGGGAAGCTTTTTTCATTGAAAAAAATTTAACTTCTTTAACCCTAGTATTTCATTCCCAGTCTGCTGTGTTCTGAAGTCTGCATGATTCTTTCCTAAGCATTAAGCCCTTCCCACGCTGTGAGCTCAGACTCTCACTTACCTCAGAGTAAGAAGCCCTTTTTAACGATGTGGTTTATGTTTTCTTGAGTGAGAAAAGGGTTATTTACTAGAGAACCTGACTTGACTTGAAGAACAGATTCAAAATAGGAGAAACTATTTGCAAATAATATATCAGTGCATTTGACCAAGAACTTATATCTACAGTGTAAGAATAACTTAATAAAAACGACCCACTTGGAAATGGGCAAGGGATATGAGTGAGCCTTCCTGCAAAGGTAGTAATAGCTGGTCAACAAGTACATGATTAGTGATTAAGTAAATGCGGATTAAACCATTATGTGATCTACTTCATGCCTGTGTGCGTGGCTAAAAAAAAAAGTAAAGAACAAATGCTTGGGAGGAGGTGGAGAAACTGGAACCCTAATACACTGCTGGTGGGGGTCATAAACATGGGGTTACCGTATGACCCAGAACTCTACTCCTACCTACGGAACCAAGACAGGTGAAAACAGATCCACACACAAAGTGTCCAGTTACTTGCTTTCCCTTGTTGAGTTACAAGAGTTTTTAAAAAAAATATTGTTTGGATACAAGTGCCTTATTAGCGATATAACTTGGAAATATTCCCTTCTGTTCTGTGGATTGCTTTTTCAGTTTGTTAATGATGCCCTCTCCATGAACGTTTGTAATTTTTTTTTTTTCAGTACTGGGGATCGAACTCAGGACCTTGCACTTGTCAGGCAGGCGCTTATGCCACGGAGAACGTTTATAATTTTGATCAAGTCCAGTTTATCTACAGTGAGCCTTTGACTTATGAACTCAGTCCATTCCAGAGGGCTGGTTGTAACTCAGTTTGTCAGCTGAAGGCTCAGGCTCCTCTACACAGCCTTCCAAGTCTCTCCTGTACACTGCAGAGCTCAGTGTCCTTACATTGGCCCAGGATTTCTCACTTAACCTCACACAGGAAAGATGCTGTTATGTTCCTTCCAGATCTCTTTAAGGGTTAAATCTGTATCTGAGACCATCTGGAAGCACAAGCTGCCGGCATTTCAGTTGTAATGCAAGACTTTGGTCATCAGTTAAAGTGAAGATTCTAGTCATTACCCAAGTAGTTTGTATGTCAGGCTGGTGGTAACTCAAGGGTTCACTGTATTTTTTATCTTGTAACTTGTATTTTTTTGTGTTTTTGTCTTTTTGAGACAGGGTCTCCCTATGCAGCTCAGGGTGCCTTGAGCTAACTTTGTAGCCCAGGCTGGCCTCAAACTCAAACGATCCACCTGCCTCAGCCTCCTGAGTTCTGGGATTACAGGTGTGAAATACCATGCCTGCCTTCTTTTGTGTTTTTGAAGTGCTAAAATTATTAGCTCATTTTTTATTCTAGGCTACTTGGTTGCTATAGGATGCATGAAGAACTAGCTGTAAATAATTAAATACTTCATGTACATTTATTTTTGAAGAATAATAAGCCCACACAACTCTCAGGTTCAGTGTATTGGTGGTTTTCCTCTTTAACCCCAGCCCTATCCACCCTAGTGCTTAGTGTGGTATTGTAGATGTACATAATTAATGCTCCAAAACCTTGTTGACTAAATCTTGGAAGAAAACCTTATTTTTGCTAAAGGCCTAAACTGTTCTTTGTTTGGGCTTTGAGGACAGAGTTTAAATCTTAGCTCCATTTACTGTGTGGTCTTCCCTAAGCGATTTCACCTCCTTGGGCCTCACTTTGCATGTCTGTAAAAAGAGATAATGTGTATCTTGGAGGGTTGTTGCAGATTAAGCCCTTTGCGCATGCGGAGGTTCCTCAAAGAGTGGTTATTGTTCGTATCAATGAATCGATCTGTAGTTTAGTGTCTCCATTTGGTACAATGGGAATAAAGGTGGTTCTCAGCCATCTCAGCAGTACACTTAAATACTAATGACTAACAGGCAATTTAACCAAGACTCAAATTTTCCCTGCTTCATTTGTAAGAGAAGTCTGTTTTGTAGACCCTCAGGAAAAGCTGTCTTGGTCCCTGACTACCTCAGTTTCTGTGGAATTCATGTGGAAGGAACTTAGAGCCTACAGGCAAGCTGCACTAATACAGCAACCACGAGCCACATGTGGCTATTAAAATTAATTAAAATGAAAAATTCAGTTCCTCAGTGGTGCTCGTTCCTTTTCAAGTGCTGAACAGCTGCATGTGGCTAGCGGCCGCCATTTTGGTCAGTGAAATAGAGAATGTCGTCCTCACAGCAGAAGGATCTGTCTGCTGTGGACTGAAATGTTGGGATCATTTCATGTGACTTTCTGTTCAGCTGCGGAGTGAGTGGGGTAAGGCTTTTGTATACTCTGGGCTGAGCAGCCCCTTCCCAGCTCTCCACCCTCGCTATCACAGTGACCTGAACGGGAGGTGAGATGCTTCTCCAAATCCCTAATGCTCACCGAGGTTTGAGTGCAAGGAAAAAGAGGAACTAGCATTATCACAAACAGACAGTGAGGCTTCTGGAAATTTTTTCCAGTTATAGAGTCAATAAACCATTAAATGGGGATGGGAACAAGGGAGGGGGAGGGGCAAGGAAAGAAAAGTAAAAAAAAAAAGGAAGAAAGACATGGAAGGAAAACATGGAAACAAAGCTTTTGTAAATGGGGAGGCTGGAGTCTGGAGATAGTTTAACAAGGACCCCACCTCCCCACCCAGGGAGACTGTCAATCTGGCATTAATCACTAGTAGGTTTTTCCCTGGTGACTTTGGACAGAGTCTAATTAGATTGTATTGCGCTACTGTTCTTCTCTTGGCTTAAAAAACAGAAGTAAATTCCTTTTGCTGACAGGGTTGCTCTTAAATTGTTTTCCTTTCCCTTGATCTCCCTGCCTTTGAAATCATGCTTCCTAGGAGGCATCCCCCTGGAAGTTTTGTTTTGTTTCATTTTATTTGAGAGGAGGATCTCACTACATAGCCCAGGCTGGCCTCGAACTTGTGGCGATCCTCCTACCTCAGCCTCCCAAGTGCTGGCATTGCAGGTGTGCACTACCACACCTGGCCTCATCCCTGTGGGTTTATTGGTGTTTGCCCAGGCTGTGGGTCCTGAGAATAGCTTCTTTCGGACTTGACCCACACTGTGCCTCTTAAGGGAAAGTGCATTGAGTCAGGGCTACGGTACCCTCAGAGTCAATGTCTCTCCATCTGCTAACCTCCCCAGGCCAGGCCAGGCAAAGGGGCATAGACATCCATCCCCAAGGTGGGAAGAAGGGGTACACTGAGACTATTTCAGCAGTTCCCGAACCCGGATTGTAGCAGATCTTCCTTGGAGTGGGATCTGCTGCTAGTAAATTTTCAAACAGTGGGTTAAGCACAACTAAGCAGGTTTCTTTCCTGGAAGGGGCACGAGGCCATTCATATGTTGGTGGCTGTTCCGTCTTCTCCAGAGTGTTTTCCAGACTTCCCTGACCACAGCACCCTGTGTGGCAGAGCCTCACAGGGGACTGGCGGCCTGCAGGACCCCCATGTAGGTGTCACTGGGCTGAAGAGTGGTGGTCTGGGAAACAGGAAAACACCCACCCCGGCACTCGGAGCGATTTTATAAATACTTCTGCTTTTCGGTTCTCAGTTTTGTTTCTCAGTGCGATTATTTTTAACCCACGCAGTCATCGTTTGAAGCTCTTGTAGACTCCTGGGCTCTTATCAGATGAACAAACCCAAAACCTGCCAGGGTTAGGAGCGTCGTCTGCTTGAAGAGAAGGTAAATGGCATTCTCTGATTTTGTTTTTAAAGGGACCTGTTGGTGAAGTTGCCAATTCAGTTCTTTCTGGCCCACATTTAGGGCCTACTCAATGCATATTTCTGCTTCAAGGGAAAAGTCACATTCTAGAAAATCACAATTGACAGGCAATTCTTTTATGTTGAGAGGTCAGTGATGACTTTGAGAAGGCACTGAGGGCCTAGCAGGAAAATGTCAGGAGGACGGATTATATGTGCGTCTTGTTCTTACTTATACTTTCCTGGGGCGATCAACTAAGTGAATGTTTATTTAGCTTGGTCTCGTAGAGAGCTAGCCAGAGCAGGGTCTGATTATAACGACAACAAGCGCTAACATTTCTTAAGTAATCGCCATATTCCAGGCATTGTGTTAAGTATTTTATGTGTGTTAGCCATTTAATCCTTATAAAAATTGAGTGGAGTAGTTTTTCGTTTTGCCCTGGCTTTATAAATGCAGAGCTACAGTGGACCTTTTAGAGTGCTGAGGGCTGGAGCCCATGAGTGGGTTGGTGTGGATAATAAAGCAGGCTTTGTTGTACACATCTTAATTTTGAGATAGTGCTTGTAATTTTCATAAAATCCTTGGTAGTGTATGATATATACAATTGGTTTTGCAGGTGAATTTGTTTTCCTTTTGCTATCATTTTTTTTTAAACTTCTAACTTGCAATTTTTACACATCTGTAGATCCTGTAAAAATGGACCCTATTTGTGTATTTATTCAACAGACTTATAGATAAACCCAGGAGTACAGTTATTATCACAGGGAAGATGACTGATTGAGTGGTAGGGCAACGGAGATGAGGGAGGAGAAAAATTGAATGATCAAACGGGCCATCATCTGTGTAACTGAGTAACAAAGGTGAAGGCAACACCATGTAGGACAGCATCCAGAGCTAATTCCCTTCTATGTTCTGTATAATTCTGTATTTCCTCAATCATTTTTGTATTAACAGAAGTGAAGGTAACTTTATATTATACAGTATCCAGTGCAAATTCCCTACTATCTTCTCTATAATTTGGTATTTCCTTTGATGTTTTTGTGTTAACTAATGTGAAGATAACATTATGTAATACAACACCCAGGGCTAATTCCCTACTATATTCTGTATAATTTTGTATTTTCTGATTGTTTATGGCTTATTCTGGTTCATATGTCTCCATTCTTTTGTTTTAAATAAAATTTTAAATAAAATTAAAAACAAATATTCAACAAACTTTTTCTGGGAGTCAGTTTCTGGATTTAACGGTAGGGATGCAAAGATCCCGGAGCTGGGTACCCTGTGCTCATAGCGATGTCACCAGGTGGGGGGAGGGCATCCTCCAGTGACCCTCCCTTGAGCCATGACAGGTCAGTGGCTGCTTGCGTCCTGGTCTTACAAGTCACAGAGACAACCACAGCAGGGCCTGGACTCCCCGCAGGGGAGCAACCACTCCCTTTGGATGGCCTGAGTTCTCCTCCCACGCTGGTTGAACGTCACTCCAGACACCCAGCTGTGGGTTGCAGTGCAGGGCTGAGCTTTCATGTGGGCTTCTCGCAGCTGGGGAGGGGTCATCAGGGAGACAGCGCTGTGACGGGAGTGCCACAGCCTCCTTCCGGGTCTGAAGGGCAAGTCCAATGGGCTTTCCCTGCTGCAGGGGAGGAGAGGAAAGCCTGGGTGCAGGAGAGTTCTTTGTGATGAGAGATGAGGAAGGGTGGTGCGGTGTGTGGCTGTGACGGGATGCCTGTGATGCTGAGGACTCGGGTTAGTCTTGGTGCCCAGTGAGCAGGGGGCCAGAGCCCTGGAGGCCTGTTTGTCCATGTTTGGACCTGGCCTCACGGCCCTTCCTCCTCCTCCTCCTCTTTCTCTTCCTCCTTGGCCCTTTGCACTGAGCTACATCCCCAGTACTTTTACAGTTTTCTATGAGCCAGGGTCTCAGTAAGTCGCTAAATTGCCCAGTGGAACCCGGCTATCCTCGTTCCCGCTGCAGCCTCTCCTCGTGCTGGGCTGCCAGGCCTGGCGCGGTGTTTGCTTTGAGGGTGTGTGTTGGTGCTCCGTATGCACACAGCAGCGTCCTAAGCACTGCTCCCGCGCCTGGCTCTGTGTAAGCTCACCGTAGCCCTGGGGGTGTGCATACCTCGCCCCTGCTCGGTGGATAGGAGAGCACGATGCTCTGAGAGGTTGAGGAGTTGCTTCCATCAAGACTCAGTCAGAGAAGTTGGTTTTGGGGGCAATGGTTTGTCTTTGTCTTGGGCAGAAATCCAGTTAGACCCATCCTGAGAAGATGGAGATCTCCAGAAAGGCATCTGGGTACCCTGCTTGAACAAAGAAACAGAAAACTGTTATCTTTATTGTTGGAGCTATGAAGTGGTTTTTTGCCTTTGCACAACACCAAGAGATCCTTTTTTTTTTTTTTTTCCTGAGACAGAGGTCTTGCTATATAATTGAGACTGGCCTTGAACTCATCATGTAGCCTAGGCTGGCCTCAAATTCTCAGTGATCCTTTTGCCTCAGCCTCCTGAGTGATGGGATTACAGGCATGTGCCACCACACCCAGCTCACAAACAAGAGGTCCTGAGTCATCTTTGGCTGCTGTGAGTCTAGCCTGGATAAAAGGGCAGTGGCAGTAAACAACTAAGGGGCCTCAGGAATTAACCCACATGGTTTCACCACAGGGGCAAGACACTCAACGTGAATAAAATGTGATGGCGCCAAATGAGGGACCCGGAGTGATTCGAGATGAAAACAACCAGTAGTTCTATTCTGCCTCCTCCCTCTCCCCAAATTCTGGAACCACCGCTTCCCCAGCTGTGATGGCCAGCAGAGGTTCTGTGGGTTTTGGTCTATTTTGTTTACCTGCATCAGTGTTTGGCACTTGAAATGTACTCAGTGTGTGTTGGACAAATCAATGTGAATCTGGTATGGCTAGATGTTTTGACTTTCTATGTAGCAACACGGGTGTTTATGTCCTGCATTAACTGCAGTGATGGAAAGATACAGTCTCTTAATGTTTTTCAGAAGAAAGTTTTTAGAACAAACACATTATTATTCTGATGGAAGACTTTTCTAAGGCACCAAAATATTGATTGGAATTTATACTTGTCCTAGATCTTAGAAATGGATACAGCTAATATGAAATGAATTACTTGATTAGATTGTGAGATTAATTTAAAGATTTTATTTATTATCCTAGCTGTACATCTTTATGGAGCCTCCATGCTTTTCATAGTGTCTTTAGATAATTGTATGATTATAATCAAAACTGACATTTATTAGGCTTCCCTTGTGTTTCAGGAGCTGTTTAAGTGCTTTGAATGTATTACACTAACATTTACTGCTCATGACAACCCATAAGCAGATACTGTACTTATCCTCACCTTATGAATAAAGGTAGGTATAGAGAGATGGCCCAAAGATACACGGCTGGTAATTGATAGAGCCAAGTTCAGACCTGGGTGGGCTGCTCTAGATTCTGATTCTTTTTTTTTTGAGACAGGGTCTTGCTATACAGTCCAGGCTGGCCTTGAGCTCACTTTGTAGCCTAGGCTGGTCTTGAACTTGCAACAATCCTCCTGCCTCAGCCTCCTGAGTGCTGGGATTACAGACATGTGCCACCATGCCTGGCTTGGTCCAGATTATGTTTCTTAACTACTGTGCTCTGGTGCCTTTGACAGCTGTGGTACTCTGGGAAATCTTGATACATGAAGGAAAGGCTATTTCTTTGTGGGGGAAGAAAGGAAAAATCTTTTCTGCACTTCTCAGTCTATTTTCTCTGTCTGAGATGCTCCCCCCATGCCAGGCTGTTCTGGAAAAGCATAGGCCTTTACAAATCTCCAGGACAAAGCTGATGTGATTTGAGGTGATTTCAGCCTTTGTTTTGTTTCTCCATAATGGCATATTTCTTGCATAATTTATTAAAACATTAGCATTTCCAACTGCAAAAACATTATATACCACCACTAGTATACTAGTATATACTAGTTTCAATAGTATATACACTTTGCTCCTACACACCTCTGATCCTCTTCGTCTTGTTATTGTCAGATTATAGCTTTATCTCATGCCCATTAACAGATGTTGATTATCTTATGCATTTGCCTTTAAGTCATTTGGTGAAGAAAAGGAGGACTTACAAACCAAAAGCACAGTCAGCGCTGGTTTTCCTCTGTACCTGTACCAGTGGTCTTTATTTCTTCCCATGGCTCCGAGTGTCCTTTTATTTCAGCCTGAAAGGCTTCCTTTATTGTTTCTCATAGGGCTAATAATGTTCTTTTTTTTTTTTTTTTTGGAACTGGGAATCGAATTCATGACCTCATGCTTGCCAGGCAGACACTTATGCTATTGAGCTATATTCCAGGTTGAGCTATATTCCTGGCCCTTGTCCTAGTAATAGTGGATTCCTTCAGCTTTTGTTTGTATGGTAATATTTTCATTTCTTCTTTGCTTTTGAAAGATAGTTTTTCTAGGTACAGACTTCTAGGCGGGCAGGTTTTTTCTTTCAGGACTGTAAATGTCGTCCTGCTGTCTTCTGGCCTCCATGGTTTTCCTGGAGAAACCAGTTGTTGTCCTGACTGAAGAGTCTTTGTACATGAAGAGTCACTACTCTCTTGCTGCTGCCCGAATTTTATTTTCTTTAGATTTTGACAACTTAGCTATGACGTGTTTCCATGTGGATCTCTTTGAGATTATCCTGCTTGGAGTTTGTTGAGTTCCTTATATGTGGTATAGTCACATCTTTTATCACATTATCAGCTTTGGATATTAATTTTTTCAAATATTGTTTCCACTTATTTCTCTCTGTTTTCTCCTTTTGGGTTCCCACAATGTCTGCTTTGCTTTGCCTGATAGTGAGCCCCAGGCCCTTCAGGTTTATGTAGTTTTCTTCACTCTTTTTTCTTTCTGCTTCTTACATTGGATCATTTTAATTGTCCTGTCTCCAAATTTGCCAACTCTGTCTTTTTTCTGTTTAGCTCTGCCGTGGAACCATTCCAGGGTGTTTTTCATTTTAGCTAATGTATTTTTCAGATTCAGAAATTCTGTTTGTTTCCTATTATAATTTCTATCTGTTATTATTCTTATTTTGTTCATACCTTGTTTCTCTAATTTCCTTTAGTTTTTTGTCTGTGGTTTCCTTTAGCTTTTTGAGCATGCCGTAGTTTCCCTTATTTCTGGAGGCGTGTTCCAAGGCTCCTAGTGGCTGCCAAAAACCATAGACAATATATCAAACTTTATAATTTTCTGGCTCTTCCATCTTAGCTAAGTTGTTACTGCATATATTGTGGCTGCACATTATTTTGGGAATGCATAGGAGCTTATTTTTTCATAACTGTAAGAGGTATTTTCATGTCTTTTAAAAACTTTTTCATTGGTACATATTTTTCATACATATTAATCATATTCATCACAGGGAATTTGTACATAACATATCTTAATTCTTTTTTCCCATTTCCTTTCCCTCCACTCCCCTCTGTCCCTTCCTCCCTTCCCCATTTACAGAAGCTTCGTTCCCATTTTTTCTTCCATTCTTTTTCCTTTTTCTCTTTTTTCCCTTCCCCCACCACCTCCCTTGCCCCTCTTCTCATTTGAACATGTCCTTCCCAGTTCCCAGGGTATGTTATTCTCATTTACCCTTTGCATTTCTCACACAAGAGAAGCAATGCAACATTTAATGCAACATGTGCCCGATTTATTTCACTTAAGATCATGGTTTTGAGGTGCATGCATTTTCCCACAATGATTAAGTTCATCCTTCTTTATGGCACAGTAGTGCTCCGTTGCATATCAATACCACATTTTCCATATCCATTCACCTTTTAATGGGCACATGGGCTGTTTCCAACATTTAGCTAATATAAGTTGTGCTGCTGTAATCATGGATATGCGTATGTCATTTTGGTATGATGGTTTTAAGTCTTCTGGGAAGGTACCTAAAAGGGGAACACCTGGGCCAAGTGGAACCTCTAGTTTTAGTTTTTTGAGGAATCTCTGTACTGGTTGTACCAGTTTACATTCTCACCAGGAATGGAGAAGGCTTCCTTTTTCCCAATGTGGCTGTAAATTTTGCAGATTGAAGAGTGATATTAGAACCAACACAATTATTTTGTCTTCACAATTTCACAAATGCATTTATTTTTACTATGGATCTTCACAACCTCAGCTTGCAATTTTTTTATATTATTATTAACTTGAGGACTTTTGCCTTTTTACTTAAAAGAAACACATTATGGCTTCTGTTTGGCTCACATGAATTGCCAGTATCAGTACACTTGCATGTTAGGGCATTGTTAAGTGAAAGAAGGATTGCTTGACTATAAGCACTGTGATATTGTGAGCTGATTTGATCACTGAGACAAGAATTAAATGGCCAGTGGGTGGGCAATAGTACTGCATGGATACACGAACCAGAAGAATGATCCAAGTCCTAGGAAGGATGGAACAGCTGGCCAAATTTTTCAGCATTCTACTCTAAATGTTGTGTAGTTTGAAACTTATGGTGATTTGTTTTCTGGAATTTTCCATTGAATATTTTGTGCCTGTGGTTGACCACAGGTAACTAACACTGCAGAAAATGAACTGCAGAGAAAGGGGCTACTGTACTGAATACAGTTGACTTAACATTTTTGGTTAGTGATTCTAGTGTCTGGGTCTCCTCATTAGTGGTTTCTGTCACATTCCTTTCATTCCCACAAATGGCCACTTTTTCCTGTTGCCCGCATTTTTTAAATTAAAAATGAGACATTCTGCATACTATAATGTAGTCACTCTGAAAATCTCATTTTTGCACTTCTCAGGGAGCGCTGACTTCTTTTGAGAGATGACGCTGCCCATTTGTGATTTTCTCTTAAGCCATTTTTGCAACAAAGTTTGTGTTTCTTGTTTTGTGGGGTCTCTGAAGTTTCTGTTCTGTTATCTCCGCGGTCAGCCAGTGACCTGACAGAGATTTCCTTAAATGTGTGGTCCCAAAAAGGAGAAGAAAGAGGAGTTTGTTTCTTAAAATTTCCTGACAGATGCTCTCAGGGGATCCTTCCTCCAGGAGAGCCAGAACCAATGTGGCACCTACGGCAGTCCATCAGGCCCTGCCAGACCAGCTCAAATGCACAACACTGAATTTTGGAGGACAGGGCCCCTCCCACTGCCCGTCCTGGTACCAGCCAGTTTATCCTGGAATTTTATTCCTACAGCTGCGGTGGCCCTGGGGGTTGGTAGCTGGTTCCCCCAGGCTGCTCACTCAGGAAAGATCAGCAGCCTCTGCTCCATCAGCTTCCCCCTGCTTGTTGTAAGGGTCCGGTTAGGATGCAGAGCTCCTGGCTGGCTCATTTCAATCACTTCTAAAGGTTCAGTGCCTGCTTTAGTGGAGCAATGACTACTAGAGCTTCCCGCTGTGTGGCTTCACTCCAGAGAGCCGTTTTTTTACAGTTTTTTGCTTATTTTATGCTTTCCAGCTTTACTGAGGTATAGTGGACAAAACTCTTACACATCTAAATTTTATACCATGATGTTTTGGTGTACACATATATTGTAAAAGTATTACTATAGCCAAACTAATTAGCATATCAATGGCCTCACACAGTTCCTTTGGCATGTGCACGTGTAGCGAGAACACTTAGCATCTAGCCACTCTCCCGAGCCAACTTCCAGGGCACAATGCATCGTTATAAACTTTAATCACCATGCCTGCACAGTAGGTCTCCAGAACGCATTCATTTCATAACTGAAATTTGCGTCCTTAGCCCAGCATCCCGCCCTTTCTCCAATACCTCACCCTTGACAGCCTCCAGTCTATTTTCTGTTTCTCTGAGATCCGGTTGCTTCTATTCTAAATGTATGGGAGATCATGTAGTATGTGTCTTTGTATGTCTGCCTTATTTCAGTTAAAGTAACATCCTCTAGATTCATTCATGTTGTCACATATGGCAAGCTTTTCTTTTTAAAGGGGCATTATATTCCATGCTGTGTTACAGCACAGTTCCTGGCCCATTCGTCTGTCTGTGAACACTTAGTGTGTTTCCGTATCTCAGCTGTTGTGAATAGTGCTCCAGTGAACACGGTAGTGCCGATATCTCTTCAACATACTGATTTCATATCCTTCAGGTATATGCCCAGGAGTGGGGTTGGGGGATCATATGGTAGTTCTATTTTTACTGTTTTTTTTTTTTTTTTAATCCTCGCCATACTGTTACCCATTGTGGTAGAATCAGTGCATATTCCTGTCATCAGTTTCTGTCTTTTCTCCACTTCTTTACTAAGGCTTGCTATCTTCTGGTTTTTGATAATAGTCTTGTTGACAGGTGTCAGGTGATTCTCACTGTGGCTTTAATGAGTATTTTCCTGATGATTAATGATGCTGAGTACATTTTTGTAGACCTGTTGGCTGTTTGTAGATCTTCTTCTGAAAAATGTCTGTTAGGTACTTTGCCCATTTTTAAGTGAGTTATGTTTTCTGCTAGCATTTTTTGAATTCCATATGTGTTTTGGCTGTTAATCTCTTATCAGATAAATGTTTTTCAAATATTCTCTCCCACTATGGAGGTTGCCATTTCATTTTATTGATAATTTCCTTTGCTGCACAGAAACGTTTTAGTTTGGTGTAGTCTCACTTATTTACTTTTGTTTCATTGCTTATGAGATTTTCATATCCAAAGATCATTGCCAAGACCAATGTATAGAGTTTTTCCTCTAGAAGTTTCATGTTGTTCAGGTTTTATGTTTAAGTTCTTAGCCTATGTGTAATTAATTTTTTTATATGGTAAAAGAGAAGGCATCATTTTCTTTCTTCTTTTTTTGCACATATCTTAGTTACTTTTCTCTCTTTGCTGAGACAAAATACCCAGTGTCCAAAGTGAAAGGGAGGAGAGGTTTATTTAGCTCACAGTTTGTAAAGGTTTAAGTCCATAACCTGCTGACTTCAAGGCAGGTTGGCACATGGCAGAAGGGCGACAGTTCCTGGCGGTGGAGGAGAGCAAAACACAAAAGCCAGTGGGGAGGAGCAAGCTTCTTTCCCTCCCTTGTACTGTATGAAGGCTGCCCACCCTGGGGTGGGAGTAGCACCCCAATCCCAGCAATAGGCAATGGACCAATCACAAACTCTAGGTTCAGCTGCCTCTGCCTGAGGCTTTGGCAGGACATCCAGAAACAAACCATAACAGCATGTGAATATCCAGTTTTCCTAGCACCATTTATTGCAGAGGGTATCCTTTCGCCATTGTATATTCTAGACTCCTTTAGCAAAGATCATTTGACCACAGATATGGGGGTTATCTCTGGGCTCTATATTCTGTGTCAATGTGTCTATTTTTGTGCCATTGTATTGTTTTGATTTTTATAGCTTTGTAGTATAATTTCATATCAGGAAATGTGATTTCTTTAGCTTTTTGGGGTCTTTGTAGTTTCATAGGAGTTTTAGGATAGTTTTTACTATTGCTATGAAAAGTACCATTTTGCATTTTGATACAGATAGCACTAAATGCATAGGTCACTTTGGGGAGTGTGAACATTTTGATAATAATTATTCTTCCAGTTCATGAACACATAATTTTAATTTCTTTCATCAATATTTTATAGTTTTCAATGTATAGATCAAAAGCCTCATTTTTACAGGAAAAGACTTGACTTCAGTAGCAGAAGCAGCAGCAATAGAGAAGATCAGCATCCAGAAATTCTTCTCCTTTTCTAACTGTTGGTACCTTTTGGGGTCCCTCCCTCAGAGGGGTTCATGAGGAGTAGGAGGCAGGTAAACCAGAAAGCCAGTGTTCTACAGGAACCCTGGAAATGCTGCATCAGGAACAGGAGCAGATGCTCAGGAGACAAGGGAGGGCTCTCAGGGCTGTTGCGGCTTTAGGTTGCCCTTACTTAGGAACACACTTTATTCCCCGGGCATGGCGAAGGCTTCGCACACGACAAGGGGAGACAAAGCACAGTAAGTGCGGATGCCCCCAGCTTCCCTCCATTGCGAGAGTGTTGCAGTCTGTACTTCCTCCCCGCCTGTTCACGCCTGGACCCCACCCCAGTCACGCTGTCAGCCTCAGTCTCACTGCAATCCTGCTGCCAACCCAAACCACTCTTTCCCTGAACCCAGGCTGGGCCTCCTCGGTGACAGCTCCTCCGAAGCCCTCCCCGGCCACTCTACTCAGAATGGCACAGCTTCCTCTATCCTTTCACCCACGTAGATTATTACTCATGCCTGGGGCATCCCTAGCATTCTGTTTATGAATAGGCAGGCGGTATTCACTTAACACATGTGTACATTCATCAAATTGCTGTTGTAATGATCAGCCCCACCATGTGTGGCTTTAGGAATATAGTATTTCTGACAGAGCAAAGAGCAGTTGCAAAGGTCCTGAGGCAGGAACTACCTTAACCGCCTAACTCTCTGTCCTGTGTTTTGTGTATTTTCTCTGAGACTGTGAGCTCCTCAGAGCAATGTCTGGATCTTACTCATCATGACGCCTTGTGCCTGGCACAGTACGTGGCATGGGATGAGTCCTCAGAACACGCATGTTCAGTCTATGAACATCTTCCTTTAGCTGCACGCCTACCTTATCAGTTAGGATCTTTTGGCTTTTTTTCCTCTAGCTCATCTTGAAGGTGTTAGATATTTAGTTAAATGTATTCCTTAGGCTTCTGCTGGTACAAGTGATGGATATAAATATCTTAAATAACAAAGTGGAAATTGACTCACGTGAATAGAAATTAGAAGGAAAAGAACAGAGAGAATCCCCAGGACTCCTGGATTTTGACGCTTCCACTGTCCCTCTTCCCTCCTGCCCACCTCTCACTTTGCTCCCTGTCCATGGCTGGCCCCTGCCCTCGGCACTTCCCTGTGTTTCATGTGGGGGGCCAGGGGTCTTGGCTACTCTGGGGTCAAAGTCCTATAGCCCTCAGTCCTGGGGAAGAAAAGGACTCTTTGTTCTCGTACAAAACAATCTGCCCAGTCACATTGGGTCACAAAGGCCCACCCTGTGGCTAAGGTAGGGTAGAAGGCGGACTCATCCTTTCCAGAATCACCTAGGGTAGAGGGAGAAGAAGAGTTCCCCAGAGAACGATAACACAGGCCCTGGCTCTGACACGGGAATAGATCCGAGGGCGCACACTCTGTAGAGGTTGTGGGCTTCCTGGGCTTGTGTCTCGTCTCCGCCACTTGTCAGCAGTTGGGCCCCAGACACATCGCTCTCTGTGCCTGGGTTTCCTGCACTGGAATGGAGGTTGTTAGTGGTGCCACTGTTAAGAAGATGAAGTGGGGACATGTATTGGGCCACTTGCTGGTGCAGGGGGAGTGCTAGCTGTGTACGTATCATTTATTATTCTTGTTATTGTTATAACAATATAAGCATGGAAGCTGCAGCTTTCTCCTCATTTATGGCCCAAGAACTCTCTTTCAGAAGGGATTAAAGTTGACATTGGCCTGGGAGTCCTGTGTACTTTGGCTTTAAACTTTTGGATGGGGCGCAAAGATCCCACTGGTCTCCAACACGTGGCAGGATGCACTGCCCTGGTAAAATGGCAACAGAGTTGGGGGATGTGGGAGCTCATTTAGAGCATTACCCATTCTGGCAGCAGCGAGTTAAACGCGAGGTTCTGGGATGGAGATGCGTATGTGGGAGAACCTTCCAAGTCATTTTTTTCCTAGATAGTATCTTTTCCTTATCTTTCCTCTTTTCTTCCTATCCTTCACCTCCTTCTGTATTACTTTAGAAAGAATGCCTGGTTTATTTACCATCAGTCAATTCTTAACCAGAATTTTGTGTTTAAAACTTACATTCACATATCTTACTAGGACATTTAGGGTGGTTTGATTTGTCTGTTCTTACCTGAAAATGGATATGTTTTCAGTAGGTGTAAACTGAAGAAGGGATTATTTCTTTGCAACTGGCAGGAGTTGAATTTGGAATGATAAAACCTTTGAATTTCAAGACCCAAAGTCTGTAGAGGAGGTCTGGTGATCAATAATAATAATGATAATAGCTGTATGTTGAGTACTTCCCGTTTGCCACGAACCATGCTAAGTGTTTTATGTGGACTGTCCCATTGGTCCTCAGAGGAATCTTCCTAGCTAACTCTTATCTCCTTTACAGACAAGCAACTCAAGAGTCGGAGAAGAGTGACTTGGCAAAATTTTCCTATATGGTACATGGGGAACCTGTGACTCAGATGTAGGCTCTGATGCTCATGTCTAAGCTTTGACTGGTTACTTCGTACCCCAGTTTGATCTCAAATCATCCCAAAGGTCCATGTGTTCAAGGCTTGGTCCCATCTTAAAGAGTTGGGGCCCAGTGGGAGGCCTTCTAGTCACTGGCAAAAGAAGATAGTGAGACTTGGTTTCCTCTCCTCTCTGCTTACTGGCCACCATGAGGTGCTCCTTGCCATGATGCACTGTCTCACCCCAGGCCCAAGTGCCATGAGGCCAACTGACCATGGCCTGAAACTATGAGCCAAAGTAAACCTTCTCTTTCTATCAGTTGATTAACCCAGGTAATTTGTTACAGTACTAGAAAGCTGGGTGATATACTTGGTGATCATTATAGGATCACTGAAGGTGAAAGACAAATTTTTCAACTTGAAAAACAAAATGAAAACAAAAATCAGACAATAGTATCTACCACAGGTAAACAAATAACATTATTAGTTATTGATATGTAAAGATAGTTTTCTAATTATTATAGGAATTCTGACATGATTAGTTCCCCAATTTAAAAAGAAAAATTATATTACATATTATCTGTATGTTAAAATTTTTCTACGTATGAAAATAACTCCTGATTTTTTTTTATTTTAAAGAGGGAAAAAATAACAAAATAGCAGTAGCAAAGACAAAAACAAACCGATACAAAAACGATAAAAACAATACAGGGTTTCAAAACAAGATGATAGGAATCAACAATGGTTATTGTATTACATATTTTTATCTTCAGTGAAGTTGCTCAGATTACCAGATACTAGAATGCAAGATTGATCAAACAATTAGAGAATAAAAAGTAATAAATAAAAAACTTTAGAAACAATACAGAGCTTCACTAAACAAGATAGTAGGAATTCAACAATGGTTGTTATATTGCATATTGTCTTCAAATTAGTTGTTCAAATTACCAGATATAAGCATACAAAATTGGTCAAAAAAATTTAAATCTTAACTGTTCCTTTCAATAAACCAGTAGACATCAGCAATACAATTATCCCAGCTATCCTTGTATATTCATATATATTTTTTCCCCAGTTTTTCTTTCTTTTTTCCTTTTCCTCATCCACGTTGTTCCTTTCCTGTGAGCAATTTCTTTCCCTTTCACAATATGTTAAACCTTTGTTTTATTTACTCTCTTGGGTTCTGACACTAGGCAGACAATATGATGTTTACACATGTGGGTCTGATTTATTTCACTTATGAGTATGGTCTCTAGTTGCATCCATTTACCTATAAAAGCCTCAAGTTTATCTTTTATATATATATATAGCTGAGTAATATACTCCATTATATAAAAATACCACATCTTTTTTATTCATTCCTCTGTTGATGGGCATTTGTGTTGTTTCAAGGGTTAGCTTTGGCAAACTGTGCTGCTATAAACATGGGTGCACATATATCACTGTGATATGATGTTTTCAGTTTTTCTGGAAAAATACCCAGAAGGGGAATAGCTGGGTTAAGTGGGACTCTAATCCTAGTTTTGTGAGGAATCTCCACACTGATTTCCACTGTAGTTTCACCAATCTACACACCCACCAGCAGTGGAGAAGTGTTCCTTTTTTCCCACAGGCCCCCCAGAATTTGTTATTGCTTGATTTATTGAAGATAGCCATTCTTTCTGGGGTGAGATGGAATCTTAGTGTTGTTTTAATTTGTATTTCTCTAATCACCAATGGGCTAGGGATATAGCTCAGTAGTGCAAGCGCCTGCCTGGCAAGTGCAAGGTCTTGAGTTCAATTCCTGGTACCAAAAAAACAAAGAAACCCAAACTTATCGGTTGAATGACCAATGATGTTGAACATTTTTTCATATATTTATTTGCCAGTTGTATTTCTTTATCTGAGAGATGTGTACTCATCTCAGATACCAATTTTTAGGTTAGAAATCAGGCCCCCTAAAAATTGGAGGCCTGATTTTAAAAAATTCTTTATATGTTCTAGATAGAAATCCTTTGTCTCACAGACAGTTGGCTAATTTTTTTTCCAATTCATGGATCTTCTTTTTACCCTGTTGGTGATTTCTTTTGATGTGCAGAAACTTTTCAGTCAGATGAGATCTCAGTTGATCCTTTGAAGTATTTCCTGTGCAGTTCGATTTCTGTTCATGAACTCTCTGCCTAGATTTCTACCTACTTTCTCTTCCAGTAGATAAAAGTTGTTTTTGAGATGTTACTTTATTTCCTCTTTGTTGTGTGGGTTGTTTTTATGGTTTAGATTTAAAATGTTAGTCAAGGGCTGGGGATATAGTTCAGCGGCCAGCGCGATTTCACAAGTCCAATTCCCAGTACCAAAAAAAATATAAAAAGTCAGTCAAAGGTGTCATGGTCAGACAAAGGGAGCTAGGAAGTGATTAGATCACAGGGACATTGTACTCCTCCATGGACTAATCCCCGGTGAGTTCCTAGTTCAATGTGCTGTTGTGGGGGAGGCCCAGTTGGAGGAGGTGGATAATCGAAGGTGTGGCTTTGGCGTTCTCTGTCTCTCTCTTTGGCTCTTGCTTTCTCTCTGCTTCCTGGTTGCCATGACCCCAGTAGCTTTCCTCTGCCCTGGCCTCCTGCCATTTTGGTTCTGCCTCGGAGCCAGCTGACAGGACCGAAACCCTCTGAAACCATGAGCCACATAAACCTCTCCTCCTCTAAACTGAGGATGTCAGAGATTGTGTCCCAGTGACAGGAAGCCTGACTAACACAGACTGGAGTCTGAATGGAACACCGCACAAGCTTCTCCTTGTATTCAAAAAGGACTATTGTTTTTAGACAAGAGGAATAGAAATTAGTGTCTGAGACAATTACTTCATCATTTCCTGTCTCTCACTCTGTGTGCCCTGGCCTACCCAAACTGTGCGTGGCTACTTGTAGGTTAAATCATGTTTCCTGAGGAAACACCCGCTGTATTACAGGCACTGTTCTAAGTGTTGGAGACACATCGGTGAACGGCACTGGCGGGCTGTTTCTGAGCCTTCCTGGAGCTGGATTGGGGAATGCAGGCAATAAAGAAACAGGTGACTCATATGAAGTAAATCAGATGGTGACATTTTATGGAGAAAAATAAATCAGAGTAGAAAGAAAGCAAGTGCTTTGACAAGCAGGTTGCAATGTGAAGTAGAGAATGGCCCGTCCCCCAGGCAGAGGGCAGATGTGTGCGTGAGGGGGCAGCTGGAGCGGCCCTGAGATCGGGGAGTGCGGGGAGAGGGGGCAGGAAACCTTGGGAAGACTTTGGCTCTAGTCCTCAGTCAGGTGGGAGCCGAAAATCCACTTGGTCTTGAGCACCTACAAGGCCAGAAGGGCTATTACTGAAATGGCCCTTTGCTGAGGGCAGGGTTGGGGGATGTAGGAGCTCGTCCGAGGGCACAGGATACTCCCCGGTCATCCGAGCAGCAGTGTCGGGTAGGAAGCTAAGCATACATGTCTCAAATGAGGTACTCTTCTGAGAGTCATCACCGTGCACCTTGCATTTAAAAAGTAATCCATGAAGTTGGACGAGAGCTCCACAAGCATTACTGTAGGTGAAAGGTCCCCTACTCAGCCCTGGGGCACCCCAGAAAGTGGGCAGATGAGGATGAAGCAGCCCTGGAGACTCGGAAGGAGCAGTGTGAGAGGTAAGGACACTCTAGTAGAGCGTAGTGTTTTAGAAGGGAAGGGGAGGGAAGGTTTCAGAGGAGAGTGGGTCAGTCAACCAAACACTGACCACCGGATTTAGCAATGGCCACTAGGGGTCATTGGTACAATTACATTTGAAGCTGGCTGCCGATTAATGCCCTCTGTCAGGCCTTTTCTTTGCAAAGGGCACATTGTGTGGTGAATTGAACACCCTGAGGCTTGGAGTCAACGTTTACCTGCTCTACCGTCCCCATGAAATCATCTCCATACACGTGTCCCAGCAGTCTGAAAAGTCTTAGAGCCCAGGACTGGTCCAGTGCGGCTGCCGCAGCCCACATCTGATCTGTGCGGGACAGGCCTGGGACACGCTGAGTGACATGGGCAGGTTTGCTCCTGGTAGAGCCAGGACAGCAGCGCCAGGATTCCTGACGCCAGGCCTGTTGTCTTGTCTGGCCCCCGCGGCGCTGTGTGCTGAAAGTCATGGCGGAACGATCCCCGGAATAGAGAGAGGGGTTCCTTCCTCGTTTCTTTAACACTGTTCCTTCCCTGCTGAGTTTCTTGGGTGTGAATGGACACCATGCTCTAGGATGCTTCGGAGTTCTTCTAAACCGGGTTTGAATCCCAATGCTGCCATTTACTAGCTGTGTGGCTTTGGGCAGGTTAGTTCATCTCAGTGAGCCTCAGTTTCTTCATCTGCACAATGGGGATCATAATGGCACTCCATCTAGCTGTAACAAACTACTGCTTGCCCGTGAAGAACATCGCATGGATCATTCCATTCCAAAAGCACCAAGCCTGGTGGCTGCAGTGGTTATAATGATAGTGGGACTATAGTTTCCAGAGCATTGCTTTTGCTAGAACTACCTTTCAAAAGATTTTTTAATTGATGCCACTGCCTGGGGCTTATTTACGAAACAGATTGAATGGAGTTACACCCACAAATCTGTTAAGATTTTCCCTAAAGAAGTTACCAGATGTCTTTTTTCTTTCTTTTCTCCTCGTAGCTGCTACTCAGGGGAAAAATGCCAAGAAAACAACTCAGAACAGCACACTGCACACTCAGGGCAAATGCGTAACTTGTTCCCCTTTATCAGCACTGAGAAAACAAAACTGTCAGTTTCCGATTCCCCAGCTCTCCATCCCTCACTCGGGCAGAGCATGCTGGGAGGCAGCAGCCGGACGTGTCAGGTTTACCTAAGAACCTGTGTCCTCGACTTCTGTGTTGAGAGACCTTCACGATGCTTAAAGGTTACCCTGGCTATTTCGAATGTTTGCGGTTGCTGTTAGAATAATGCAGAACTTTTCCCAAAGGAATTTGCCCAACTGTCTTCAAAATAAACTTGGAAAAGTAATTGGTGGTGCAAATTAAGTGGTAATGTGTGGCTATCAACTAGCTTTCTTCAAATCAGCATGAGGTTAAAAAATTATCGACCAGCCTGAACCTTTAGTGACAGTGGCAAAGGATTTCTTCACTCTGGTCCCCTTCTGGGGAGTCAGCAAACTCTTTTCCTGACTCTGTGCATGTGTGTGCACACACGTGTGTGCACAGAGCAGAACTTGAGAAAGAAGAGCGCAGGAAATGTAAAGGAAAAGTGGGAGTTAGAGAATATTTTTCAAAGTTGCAATTGAATTTCGGTAAGCACACAGGAACTTGAACTCCTGCCACAGATTTTTTTCCCTGTAGTTTTAGGCCGGGAACTGATGTAGTGAATAGAAAAGATAAATATGTCTAAGTGGTGTTTAATAGTGCACGTGGTTACCTTCACGCAACCAATGCTGGCATTCCATTTGTGTGCCACACATTGTGGAAGGCAAAGGCCAGTAACTGTCAGTAATACTAATCTCTTCTTGTTAACGTTCCTATTATGTAAACTATAGGACAATGGTAAAGAATTCAGCCTTACAAAAGTGCGATATGAGTTTCCTTCCTATCCCTGGCCATCAGATGTCCTGACTTTTCCTCCCTGAGAATTTCCCTGGATATCCACAGATGTCTGGGTGTGTCACGATCATTGCTTCTTGTTTTCTAGTACTTTAAACAGGCTCTGTCTCTTGCTTTTTTTGTTTGGTGATCATTCCTGCTAACATTATAGCACCAACTGATCTACCCCACCAGTTTTATTATAGTTGCAGAGCACTGCACTTATGGATGTACCATAATTTAATTTTCCAGGCTTCTAATGTTTTAATGTAGAGACATTACTTCCTGTATTACAGAGTTCTCTTTTAATGAGAACTACACAGAATGATGTCTGTGACTACTATCCTAGTGCTGGCATATAATAGGTTTACAACAAGTATTAACAGAATGGATGACTTGGTCTTTCCATGTTACATACTGTCATTTATTATGTATATTGTTTTGCTTTCTGGATAATGGAAAAAATAAAATGCAGCACTAATAATGATCACATACTCTAAATTAATAGTGTCTGTGTTAATGAAGTTTGTGTCACATCACCTGCATTCCTAGCACCCAATTTGCATAGTGACACACTCAATTAGTGTCCCTTGATGAGGACCACATCAACAGCTGTATTTTAAAAGTGAAGAGTTTGTGGTTGTGATGGCTGCTTTGTCACACCAGTGGGGAAAGGGACGGAGGGCTCTACAGACCAGCAGACGGTGATGCATTTCATTCTGTCTGGCAGAGGTTTTAATTTAGATGAACGATGGAGGCCTTAAACAGACATCACGCTCTGGGAGCACATGACCATTGGTCAGAGTTGTTCTCAGAGTTCTTCCAGTACCAAGAGCTCTCACTCTGAAGACCCAAGAAGCGCACTCCGTGTGAAGGGGTCCTCCACTGCCTGTGAAAGGTGCCCTTTGGCACACCATGGCTCACAGGAGGTGTGTACTTCCTCAAGGCCACCTCACAATGTTTTGGAAAGTGGCTCGAGTTTTACTTGTCTGCCAGTTATCACAGCTGCTTGCAGGCCTCACAGAAGACAAGATTCTCTGTCAGCAAGGATGCAGAGATGAACACGGTGGAGGCCATGCCTGAGGCAGCTCACAAGTTGCATGGGGCGATAGCAGGCAGTATGTTGTTTGCTGGAGATAAAGGGACAACTCCGGTGCTTTGTGACTGTATGACTGTGCGGGTGTGTTATGGTTGATACACTGTGTCAACTTGGGGAGTCCAGAGGTTTGGCTGAGTGATTCAGCAAGAAGCCAGGGTGCTTACGTTGTATACATCCTGAACCTGTGGAAGAGGAGGGCATGGAGGTTTTGTGAGAGGTACACACCCCCTGGGTGGGGGTAGGCTGTTTACAATGTAGGGGAGAAGAGGAGGCTGCTTGCAGCCATTCCTCCCTTTCTTCTGGTTGTTTTTGCTGTGCTCTGCTGCCATCAACAGTTTGCCCTCTGCCATGTGCCACTCTGCCTCAGAACCAGCCAAGTATGGACTGAGACCTCCACAAACTGTAAGCTAAATAAACCTTTCCTTCCTTCATTTTGGGTGTTGGGTATTTTGTCTTAATGATGAGAGAAAAGTAACCAAGACAGGGTGGCTGATATTTTGTGCCTTGGGTTTCTTCAGTTTGTAGAATGGGGATGAGACCAGTACTCACTGTAATGTGGTGAGAAATAAGTGACTTAATACATGAAAGGTGCTTGGACAGTGCCTGGCAGAATGAATACTCATAACGGTTGTTGCCTCTATGGACAGCATTTGGTAACAGCTACTGCTGTGTTACAGGGTACGGGGCTGACGAATGTCAGCCTCTGTGCTCGGTGCTTTGTACTTGATATCTCACCTGGGCCTTAGGTAGATGTTTTCAGGGTGTGAAAACTGGCGCTAAGGTGCTTAAGCAGCTGCCCAGGATTCCCTAGCCACGAAGTGATTTTAATTGGGTCTATCTTAGAAACCTGAGATCCTACTTAACAGTGTCTCTAGGGAAATGGGAAGCTCAGAAGTTGCCCATATTCCATGGGTGCCCAGGTTCTCTTTGGCAAAGTCGCAGGGATCTGGGCATTTGGCATGTGTGGTGCCAACACATAAAGGGTGACAGAGTGGAGAATCTCACTGCACAGATGAGAGCCAGGACCAGTGGCTCGAAGGGGGCCCATGCTTGGGCTAACTAGCATGGAAGTTCTTTCTCCCAAAGCCATACAATGCAAAATGGGATGACAGTGTGTTAGTCAGCTTCCCTGTTTCTGGGACACAAAACCCAACACCTGCGATTGAAAGGAGGAGAGGATTATTTGGCTCACAGTTTCAGGGGTTCACGCCATGCAGAGACAGCCTGGCAGAGGGCATAGCAGAGCAAAGCTGCATATTCCGTGGAGGGGAAGCAGAACATGGGGACAGTACCAGAGAGGAAGGGGCTGGGGTGAGAGGTATCCAAGGTCACAACTCCATAACCCACCCAGACATAATTTACTCAGCTCCGAGGCAGCACTCAAGCCAGTTGAGTTGACAATCCAGCTTAACCATTGCATTCCACCCTTTGTCAACTTGACACCCAAACCCATCTCCTTAAACCATACTTCATCTCCAAATAAACACAAAGCCACAGTTCTGGCTCACATGATATAACTGTCCTGTGTTCAAGTGAAAATGTACTGATGCCTTTCTCAAAGTCTCAACAGTTCCCACATTGTTCCAAAGTCCAAAGTTTCCTTCAAGACTCAAGGCAAATTCTTAGCTCTGAACCCCTGAAAATTAAGAAGGCAAGTAACATATATTCCTAAGGTACAATGGTATGTGGTAAACTTTCTTATTCCAAAAGGGAGGAATAGGGCAGTAGAAAAGCATAGGGCCCAACCAAGATCAAAATCCAACAGGTCAAAAATTAAGTCCTGTAGGTCCATGTCCAGCATCCAGGACATGTGGCAGTGAGATGTGAGTTCCAGAGGCTGGGTAGTCCCTCACCTATGGTCTTGCTGCTTACAGTCCACACCGCCTCTTCCTTGGGCCAGCTCTGCGTGCTGTCTGTGGCTTTTCTCAGAAGATATTCCATGTTCCTGCCCTCCCCAACTTGCAACATGCTGGGGTCTCCACTGCACCTTCATGCCCACAGATTTGCTGACCCACCTCACAGAGGACACTGCCTGGCCCTCCAGGCCTTCCTTTGAAACATGAGTGCAAACCTTTGTGACTCCACAACTCTTGCACTCTGTGCGCCTGAACAACCAGCATCACATGAACAGTGTCAAGATCTGTCACCAGCTCAAGCAGTAACCAGCCCCCCTCAGATGATGGCTGTGGCAGCCTTTCAGTGCATGGATGGCTAAGGATGATGAAATGGGTCTAGGGAACTAATTTCCTAGGCAGTCCTGGAGCAGGGTATTCAGGGGCTCCCTTCTTAAATAAAATGTTTATAATTTTGCACATAAGAATCTGTAATCGTTAGGATCTTGCTGATCCCTAAGGCATCTTTCTTCTTTTTCTGGTTTAAATACTTGGTTTCTTTTTAATGGTGCTGGTGTCTTCAGTAACTAAATCTCCTTTGGCCCCAGCTTTGCATATGCTTCTTCATATGCCATAATTAAAAATTTTCGGATATTTTTGCTCTGCTTTTTTGCTTCTGATTTTCACTATAAATCTGGCTCAAAGCCAGCAGTACTCATGCCACAGTGAGAACATGGGGTTATCTTGAAATTTCCTCTGCCAGGTTAGTTAGTCCATTTCCCTTAAACACAAAATCTCAGGATGTGGAAAAAATGTAGACAGGTTCTCTGACAGAATGAAACACTCATGACCTCTAAATTCCCAAAAAAGGTCTTTGTTATTAACCAAAACATTATGTGCCTGGCTTTTACCCTTCACATTCCTATCAGCATCTGATTTTCTGAGCCCCCACCAGAACTGCCCATCAAACTCTGCTTACAGCATTCTAGGCTTTCTCTAGCCTGATTCTCCAAACTTTACCATACTTCTCCCACAAACCAGTTAGAAATGCTTCTGAACTACACGGTCGGGTATAGTCACAGCAGCAGTACCACTTGTGGTACCAAATTTTTGCCTTAGTCACCTTTCCTGGCACAAAAAAGCTGACACCTGCAACTTAAAGGAGGAGGGGTTTAGTTTTGCTGACAATCTCAGAGTTTTCAGTCTATCATCAACAGTGTCCAATGCCAACATCGTGGTGGAAGGCTGTGGTGGAGCAGAGCTGCTAAATTCTTGGAGGTTGGAAATCAGAGAACATGTCAAAAAGGAAGGGGCCAGGGAGCACGTGTAGTACTCAAGGTCACACCTTCGTGACCCACCCAGACAGACCTAGAGGTGTGCTTTACTAGTCCTTTGCGCAGCTCCCAAGACAATCAGGCTGACAGTCCAGTTTAACTGTCACATAGAGTATTCCTCGCTGCCCCAGTGTAGAGCAGTTTGGAAGTGGGTGGTTGACAGTTAGTTATGGTACCTCTGTGAGGTCACTGGGGTCCCAGTTCCTGTCCTTTATCTTTTCTACAGACCCTCAGGTGTCACTCTTATAGTCTGTGCGTTAAGTTTCTCATTGCTGAGACAAAATAGTCAACACCCAAAGTTAAAGGAGAGGTTTACTTGACTCACAGTTTGTAGAGGTTCCAGTTCATAGTTGGCTGGTTCCGCAGCAGGGTGGCCTGGCAGAGGGGCATCACAGAGCAGAAACAGTTCATGGCAGGCAGAAGGCAGCAAGGCAGCAAGCAGCAAGCCACAAGTGACAAGCTTCTTTCTGTTCTTTATATCTTTTTGTCCCTTTTATCTTATCCAGCCTACCCAGCCTCAGGGCAGGTAGCACTCACACCCAGGGTAGGGCAGCCTTAATCCTAGCATTGCACCATGAATCAATCCCAACATCAAATCCTTAATCCCAGCAGCATGTGCCCTAGATCCAGCCACCTCCAAAAAGCCCTTCTAGGACCTTATGAGGCTTTGGAGGGGGGACATGAATCCAAAAGGAATTTAACCATCTCATGTCTGTGCAGGGCAGTGATAGGAGAATGGTGTAACCTCCTCATTTAGGTTTTCACAGAAGACTCAATGCATGTGTCTTCTTTCATGACATTTGCTACCTGGTTGCAGATAGGTTAGGAAATGGAATGTGTTAGTGGAATATTAATGTGCACTATTAAAAATAAGCCTCATTACCAGGGGAAAGCATAAGATGAGAATGGGTAGAAATGTAGCTGTTTCCTACCACGTTAATTTATCTAGGTAAAGAAACTGAAATTCAGAGAAAACACATAACTTGCCCAAAGTCTCCCAGATGGCAAAGGCCTAGCAGGGAAGGGGATATAGGTTGCTGTCTCCTAGCCCTGTGTTTGTTGTACTTTTAGTCTGAATCTACATCGAGACCCAGGCTAGAGGTCTGGCTCTGGGATTCTAAAGGTCTTTCTCTTGAAGCAATTCTATCAAATTAGCAGAAACTGTTTGTGCCTTGGGGGGACACAGACTGTGGAAGATTTTTCCTTTTGCTCATTAGCCTTATGTTGTCCAATGTTTTCCTGGTTCTCTTTCCCTGTATGTCCAGCTATTTTATGAATTCAATATTACCTGCGCTTTTAGACTATTCAGTACCTGTTGATGTTTTTGTGCTACAGAAGATAGGCCCTGGCATTCAAATGCTGGTAAGGAATAATTACTGTGCCGGACAATAAAACTGAAAGTGACAACACATGAACCTTTCCTGGGACCAGGGGATGCAGCAAAGTCTGGATTCGCTTCATGATTCTAGGAAGAAAGTAGTACTTATGAGAGTATTTCATGTTGAGATCTTGTTGTTTTCCTATTTAAAAAAATTCTCATTAGCTCATCCATAGGGGAAACGTGATAAAGTCATTTGCTCGACAATTCCGAGCAAGAGCAAGTTAATCCCTGCCTCCATAGTTTACTAGACAGCAAGAGATACAGTTACAATGGGATGTAAAAGTCCCTATGGAGGACTAATTACAGGTTTATGCACACATGGAAAAGGCACCTAACCCAGCATTTGGAAGTGAGGAGGCCTTTCTGCAAGGGGATATCCAGGCTGAGCCTCAAAGGTGAGAGGAGTGAACCCCAAGATTTTTCCAGGCAGAAAAACACATGACGCAGAGAGCAAGGGACTGCAGGTGCTGGTGATTGGGTTGCTGAGAAGCATTCTGCTTAGAGGCAGAGGCAGGGGTTTCGGACTGGTCAATTATAGCTGGGTCACCAAAAGGTCAGATAGACTGTGTGGAGGATCCTTGGGGCCTTGGGATTCCACTGTGGGATTCCAACTAGGAAATGTCATCTGAGACTTGAGTTGCAGAAGGGTCAGGCAAGTGGAAGATGGAGAATTTCAGCCTGTGCAGTGCCCCGGGTCACACAGAGTTGGGCACGAATGTGGAGCCCACCGGGTGCCAGTCTGGTTGGATTACAATGGGCGAGGGGGCAGAGGCCCAGTGTAGGCTGGAGATCCAGACTCCATTTTGAGTCTTATACTCTGTTCATGATTTCTTGTTTTATTTCTTATTTTATCATCAGTTTAGCATCTATTTAGCAAATGAACTTGGAGCAAGGTTGGCAGCAGGATAAAAGAAATACTAGAAAGAAACCAATAGGAAACTGTGGTTGGGAAAAGGTTGTCACAACTTGGACTAAGATCACGCAGTGGGAGAAATAGAGCAAAGTGGACCAATGTAAATTTTGAAGTTTGCTAAAGGTCAAGGAAGAGGGATTAGGAAGAGGAGTTGCTTGTTCCCGGGCTGTTCTTTGGTCTTGGGGGTCAGATCCTGACTCCCATGGTTGTCCACAGGGCAGGATGCCCTTGGGGGTGGGGCCGAGGATGGCCTCAAAATGGCCTTGCGGGACTGCCAAGTGCTATCGCGGGTCCGCGGGACAGCTCCAGAGGAGCTCCTCGCTGTTGGGCTGGAAGTGGCCGGGTCTGTGGTGGAGTCGCAAAGCTCCCTTGCTCCTTGTGCAGTAATCTTCTTCCTCCCCTCACTGCTCCTTGTGACTTTGATGCATTGGTTTTGGTTCTCACCTCTGGGGCCCCAGAGAGCAAGTGTAATCTCTCTTCTCAGGACAGAGGTTCTGAGGCAGCTGTCCTGTTGACTGTTCCTCCTTAAGGCACACATCCCTGCTCCCTCAGCCATTCCTCCCGGGACTGACTGTGTTGAAGCCCTTTGCCAGCCTCTCAGCTGCTTCCTTCAGACTCATCCCGCTGGGCAGAGTCCTCTCCAAATCAGTGGGTTGCAGCTGGCCATCACCTTGACAACAGAGATGAGAGCCTTAGGAGAAAAGGATGTCAATTCTTTCTTTAACATTTGGATCCTTTAACACTTACATAAAAGGGAATATGTACTCATGGAAAAAATATTTAAAAATACAGGAAAATTTAATATTACTGCCCAGAGGAAATTAATTTACATTCTGGCTCAGTTGCTTCTAATCTTTTCTATGTTTATTCTTAGCATCTTAAAAGTTGGCACAGGTAGGCTTCCATTCGCCTTTTCATATCATTAAACGTTCTCCTTGCTGTTACTTTATGGAACCATTTCCTGATATGAGGAATTGTTCTGGGCTCTAAAGTTTAACAAAGAGCATGTATTGCAAATGCATTGGCGCTTTGGAGCATTGCAGCACCTACGTAGTGTTTGCTCCTCTCACCTTAGGATGGATTCCTAGAGGGCAATACTGGCTGCAGACATTCTCTGGCCATTGGGATGCGTGGCTACCTGGTCCCCTGGGAGAGTTTATAGGCAGGGCTTGGAGAACTTGGCCGGTTCCACATGGCCCCTGCCCAGTCCAGAAGGACATGATAATCAGAGCTAAGCCCGAAGCGTGGGGAAGGCGGGTGTGGATGCGAGGCTGTGACTCACACAGCTCATGTGTTTGCCCGTGTGCCCGGTGTGTGCTCAGCCTGCCCGCGTGTGTTGCAGCAGACTGGTCTCCATCAACCTCTGTATCAGACACGGTTACTGATAAAGACAGCAACACAGTGAAGTGGCCACCCAGCTGCGGAATGAAGATCACTTTGATATAAGTAGCAGAATAGTTGACTAAAATAGGCTTTACTTCTAGATTGTTTTTGTTTCATAAGCTCTTTTTTCCCCTTTATGTGTGCACACATCTTTGAGGGTTTTCCCTGGAGAATTATCACACTTTCCCCCTCGGTACCCACCACCTGAAGGTGGGGCACTTCCCAGCCACCAGAAGCAAACCTGCCAGGGCCTTCACCTACCATTCCTGGTGTTATAGGTCACGTTTGCCTGATTTCAACCTCATGTAAATGAAATTACAGTGTCTACTTTTCTTATTAATTTTTCTCCTTCCTCTCAGTGTTTTAGTTATAAGATTAATTTGTTATGTGTAGCAGTGACTTGTGCATTTTTCTTACTGGACAGCATTCGGGTTGTACAACTATACTACAATTTATCATTTTACTCTTGGGAAGCACTTGCGGTGTTTCTGGTTTGGAGTTTCTGGGATTGGTACAGAAGGGAACAGTTTTGCACAGCAGAAGATTCCCATGTGCTTTATGCCCAAAGATACTGTTATATGTTCTTTTTCATGTCTGAACCATTTCTTAAAAACAAAAAAACTGTTGTTTGTGTGCGTGTGTGTGTGTGAGAGAGACACACACACACGCACAGAGAAAGGTGCAAGGTTGGGACCTCAGGTCTGCTGTGGAGACAAATGCTGAGCCCTCCTCAGCAGAGAACAAGGCTGTGGCCTTGCGGAGGGATGTCTGCTGCCTTGAATGGGACATTAACTCTGCTGCTGGCAGCGACCGACAGGCTCTACTTGGGCAGCAGAATGTTCCTCTAATTTAATTATGAATCTCAGAGAAGCGTGTCATGGTCTTTGCCAACCTGCTGTGCCAGATGGCAGGATGCCCCTGGGGTGCCTACCAGGCCTTTCTGGTCTACCACAGAGGAAGGGGTGAGAGCCCGGGTCCATGCGGTGACTTCTGACTTAGATCTAGAATGTGCCCCCCCCCAGTTCTCATGGCTGTAAAAGGTGGCTGGGTCATGGGCGCTCTGTTGGGTTTCTGGTTTGCAGTTTCTGTGATTGGTATAAAAGGGTAGATTCATCGGTTGGTGAGTTTAGTACCTGGATGTGCTGGTGGGTGGCGGATAGAGGTGGTCATGGGGATGTGACCTAGGAGGGTATGTTCTTGTGTCCAGCCCCTCTCTTTTTTCTCTGCTTCTCAGTCACTACGGCTTGAGCATCTTTTTCTCTGCCATGTCCCCTTGCTATCCTGTTCTTGCCTTGTAGCCAGGTGACTATAGACCTGCTATCCTGTTCTTGCCTTGCAGCCAGGTGACTACAGACCAGAACCGTGAGCCAAATCTATCTATCTATCTATCTATCTATCTATCTATCTATCTTATTTATTTTGAGACAGGGTTTTGCTAGGCAGTTCAGGCTAACCTTGAGCTCACTTTGTAGCCAGACTGGCCTCGAACTCACAGTGATCCTCCTGCCTCATCCTCCCAAGTGTTGGGATTACAGGAGTGTGCCATCATGCCTGGCAATGTCTCCTACTTTAAATTATATCTCCACACACATAGAAGCAACACCAGAGATTTGGGTCCAAAAACTGGCCAGTCCTCCAAATCATTTCTTTCTATGGTTGGAAGATTACAAGAGCACATGGTAAAGTTAGAGCAAAGTGTCACATGTCCTGTGCCCAAGGCAGTCTCTTTTACACCTGTTTTCCTGGTACATTGTTAATAGCACCCTTATCACTCCTGGAAATGTCCTGACTTGTACAGTAAATTGTACAGTCACTCCTTGGACACAGTGATTGAGGTACTGTCACTTACATGCATTGTGACCGTGGACAAACTTTCTACCTGTCTGAGTTTCATTTCTTATACCTGCCACACAGGGTTGTAGGAAAGATTGAATGAGGCAGTAGATGTTAGACCTTTAGCCCTGGTTGTGGCTTAGGAAAAGGACTCAGACCTAAGGCCTTTGATATTTTATCTCTGCTGCTGTTCCCTTTGTAGCTAGAGTTTCTCCCAACATGAAGATAAGGTGGGAGTGTCTGAGATGGTGCAGGCTGTTTTTCCTCTGTCTTCCTCCTTGTTTAAATTAGTATGTATTTGTAGTACATGACGGTGAAACTCGTTTTGGGGACTCGGTACCTGCATATAACATATCTTGGTCACATTTAACCCTTCAACCTCCCCTCTTTCCCCATCTCCAAAAAGTCTGCCTTCTTCTTGCCTACCATTGCTCCTTGAATTTACTTATTTATTTACTTGTATTTTAGGTTTCTCATAAAAGAAACCATGCACTATTTAACTTTCTATGTCTGACTTATTTCTGTGTCTAGCATTATGATCCCACACTGGATCCCTTTCCATCTCACTTGTTGAAGAATTTGCTTTTCTTCTTATAAGGACAGAAGAGCAATTAAATGTTTGTTCCCTCCTTCAGATTATACTGCCAATGCAGAAGATAACAAAGAGCATTTGAAATATGAGCTCTCCATCAGTGAAGCAGGCTGGGTTTAGGAGCCTCATTCTGCCCGTCAGGGGGTAATTAGGAGATCCTGAGACGGTGCTCAGTATTAATAGGATGACCATGCAACTTGGTTTCGCCTGTTGTCCTGTGTAATCACGAGCAGCATTTCCTTTGGCTCTCAAAGTGGGTCTCAGTTTGGATCCTAAGTAGGGTGTTTGTACATCCATCCTCAGGAAAGAAATCAGGCTGGAAACAAAGCAGAGATCCATAAGCAGGCAAAAAAATTGTCTAGATTTCTAAATGGAGTACCATTGTCCAGCAATGAAAGTAAATGAAGAGTAATTGATGTGTAAGCATGGATAAAAATCTCAACAACTGCTAATGGAAAAGCAGGTTGCAGAGGGATCCCTACCACATATTTTCCTTTGCACAGATCTTAGCTGAGCAATTGAAGTGATTTCTTGCTTAAGGATACATATACATGTGATAAAAATATGAAGAAAAGCAAAGGAATGATTAATTCACAATTCAGACCAATGGTTACCTGCATGGAGGGAGGGACCTGGGACCCTAAGAGGAAGCACGGCTTCAAAAATGCATTTTATTTTTATTCTGCCTCTCACACTGTGGGGTCGCCATGTGGCTATTTCATTATTGTTCTTTTATGTAAAATGTGCATACATGGTATGTACGTCCTTTTTATTCTTCGGAATATCTCATAAGTGTTTGTTATACATGTTGGCTGTTGGAGGTGATTGTTTATGTTGAGTGAGTTTAGGGAGAAGGTAGCCAGACTTTCAGGCTTTGAACTGAAGTAATAGCGATTTGCTAGTTAGTAGCCTTTCATTTTAAAAATCCTGGTTGTTACAGGGCTATCGCCTGGTTCTGTCTGTGCTGCCAGTATTTCTGTGGCCTCTCTTGCTAACCCCCGAGGTTCAGTTTGCAAGCATTTTCCTGGGGCCTTCCCACGTACTGTGTCTCACCTCTCAAAAACCAGTGCTGGGAGGTGGGGCCCAGTGTTAGCCTGACAGGAAAGTGTGAGAAACGCAGGCAGGATGGCACCAAGGTGGCCTGCGTTGTGTCCTCCTGGCCTCCAGGGCCTGCCGTGCCCTCGTGGGCTCAGTGTAACCTGCACCCCAGGCGGAGGCAAAGCCTTGAGTTTTATAGAAGGCTTTTACCTCTGCATCTGCCAGAGAAGGACTTTCTTGTCAGGCTCCGCTTGCTCTCAGTTGCTGGCGGTTTCTGCAGCTTCCCTGGTGGCTCTGCTGGGGGGCGCAGCTCCCAGACAGGTTGATTGAGATCTGGCTGCTTTCTGCACAGCGTGTTTCTGTCTACACCTCAGGTGCTCTCCACTTGAATAATACGGACTTAGTTCATTGAATTGTGTGAGCGGGGATAGATCTAAACAGTCTGAGTGACGTTTGAACGCTTCTTCAGTTCATCCACAGGCTACATAATGGTTTTCTTTTTCTTTTCCTTTTTTAAAAACATTTTTATTAGCACATGTTCGCAGTACGTATGGTTACATTCGCTGTGTGGAGTTGGTACATGTACATAACACGTCCCAATTTTTTATACCCCCTTTCTCCCTCTTCTCTTCATCACTTGGTCCACTTCCCGTTTCTGAAAGATCTACCTCCCTGTTTCCTCTTATCTATCTTTTATTTTGCTCTTTAAATTATTTATACTTTGGGTTTCTCACAAAAGAGAAACCATGAGATATTTAAGCTTGTGTGTCTGATTTATTTCACTTAACATTATGGTCTGGAGGTGCATTTGTTTTTCTATATATGACTACAGCTGACCTTTCTTTATGGCGGAGAGCAGTACGCCAGTGCCTGTAAATATCATATGTTCTTTATCCATTCCCCTGTTGATGGACATATAGGCTGCTTCCAAGGTTTAGCTATTATGAGCTGTGCCGCTATAAACATGGTATGTATGGGCACTGTAATATGATGTCTTTAACTCTTTCAGGAAGATACCTAGAAGGGGAATAGCTGAGTCAAATGGGACTTGTAGTTTTAGTTCTTTGAGGAATCTCCACACTGATTTCCATAGTGGTTGCACCAGTTAACTTCAGACCAGCCATGGAGAAGACTCCCTTTCCCCTGCAGCCTTGCCACCTTTTATTATGTCTGATTTCTTGATGGTGATTATTCGTTCTGGGGTGAGATGGGATCTCAGTGTTGTTTTAGCATATGGTGCTGGGAAAACTGGCTACTCACATGAGGGTTGACTCTAGACCCATGTCTCTCACTGTGTGCTAAACTAAAATAAAAATAGATCAAAGATCTAAATATTAAAAACAAAAACTTTCATTCTGGAAGATGAAATAGGTAAAACTATTTAAGACAAAAGAGTGGGGGGAGCTCTGTAAATGGGGGTTACCTGGGTCCCAGCAGGAGGCAGTACCGCAAGCAGAGAGGCCTCTGCTGTAGGTGGGCTGTGGCTTCAGTGTGGTAAGCACCTCTCTAGAGTCCACTCTCTTCCTGAGGATTATGGATGGTTCTGCTGTGGAGACCGGCATTTGGCCCAGAGCTTACACTTTCCCTCCTTGTTAACAAAGCCAGGCAGAAGTCACTTATACTTTGGAAAGATTTGTCTTGGTCCTGGCCCTCAGGCACATGTATGAGTGCCTTCTGCTCTCTGAGGGCAGCTGTGAGGATTTCTGGGAGACTTCCCTCCTCTGTGAGAGGGAGCAGAGGGAGAGAAGCACCTGCTTTGACTGCAGCTGTGCTAAGATATAATACTGGGGGCTGCCACAATGATAAGTGGGGAGACAGGAAAATCACAGAGATGCCCACCCTGTATCCTACCGTCACTGTGCCCCCAAATCCTTGGAACCATCTATCCAGATTTCTTGTCATGCCCAGAGCATTGGCCCATTGATGGAGTCTGTGGCTGGGCAAATTTGTGTTATTTAAAAATTTTGGTTCCTTATTAGGTTTTGTGAATTTTTTTTTAACATGTGGGAACAGAGTAGATGCATTGTGGTGGGCTCACTGATTTTATCATCTTTTGACATGGCCCGGGCTTCTCTGCAGCTGGTGCAGTGTGTGGGTGGGGGAAGAGAAGAAATGTCCAAGGCTTCAGGGTCTTTCCCTTCCCCACACGCCTTGCCCCGTACCCGAGGGCATATAAGGCACAGGGTGCCAGAGACAGGGCGGGGGGCACTGGGAGGGGAAAGGAAAGGGGAGCAGTAGAGCAAAGTGCATCACAGGGAAGTCAGGGGAGCAGAACCTGCTTGTGGGTAAATTTCTTTCTCTCCCATCTTCTTTACCTGGAAGGAATTCAGGGACCCTGGGTCCCTGATGTCTGTTTGCTATAGGCTTGGCATTCATAGCTTAAAAACATTGTAATGCTTGCTCCCCTAAAATCTGTAATGGCTATTCCTTTAAACTGGAGCCCAGGGAATAGTGCTTTTTGACACACAAACATTTCTAGGAGAGAATTATTATAATGAGGCAAAGTCTCTATTTTTAGCTCCCAATTACCTTTCAATCCAGTCGCTGTCATTAACTGTGCTTGCATTTAGTGTGCTGGAAGTCAGAGAAATGAGTGCATTACCATCAAAGCATGAAAGGCCAGCACTTTGCATAATCACTGCTGGAACTGTTCCTCAGATTTGGCATCTGCCACTGTCGCCTTCCAGTACCCTTGGTTGGGATTCTACCCATGCCGTTCTAGTCCCTGGTTTTAATCATTTTCAAGCCCTGGGGTGGATTGTCTGGTCACCCATGGCTGCGTTTTTCCGCTTTGCATGTTTTTGTTTGAAGCAGAGTCCTGGATGAGTCTCCATTTGGTGGGATGATGAGAGGCGGGACACTTCCCCTGGTTGAGGCTCTGACTAGAGGATGTTTGGAGCAAACTTGGGTGTGTGTGTAGCGGGGGGGGGGGGGGGGGGGGGGGGGGGG
>PVLD010012952.1:0-17798 GCA_004027595.1 Dinomys branickii | reverse complement strand
CACTATCGGGTATTTCTCTCCACATGCAGTACAGCGCTTCCCTTCAGAACTGCTGTGAGCCCCATGCTGGGTGGGCGGGCCTGGAATCCGGGCTGTGCCTGATTAGGAGCCCAGGGAGGGGCTATGAGGCCTGGGGCAGTGATCAGCTGGCAGGAGCTGCTGGGGAGATGGGGGAGTACAAGAATGGTTTCCAACCTGAAGAGTTGGCACAACTGCAAAGAAGCCACTCTGAACCCGGCCTTGTGTGCACCCCAGAATGCCGTGTGTGGCCAAAGGGGCAGGCTTAGTACCCTGCCCAGTGCCTGGCACATAGTAGGTGCTTCATTAATATTTACTGAAGGGAAGCAGTTGATCAGCATCCCATCCAGCAGTGTGTCAGAAAGCCTCCTTCTGTGCTAAAATGAGGGCTCTTACTCATGAGAGCCTTTCTGTATTTTGCTGGCTGTGGGATTATATTATATGATTTCTAGAACATGATACAGTGGCAGCAAAGGACAAGTAACATGTCCTTGTAGAGAAGAGAATAGCTTTTCCTTTAAATGAGAGAGAACTACTGGATTTTCTGATATTTCTTCCCTTTGTACTCTATCTGGTAAAATAATTTATGCAGGAGAAAAATCAATTGTCTTTACAAAGGCAGCTAGTTCAGTGTTTTAAAGGGGTGCCCATTAGATGGTTTGAAGTTTCTGGGATGGGGAGTTGTAAGAGAATGTACTTTTGTCTGATGAGAAAACATGAATAGAAAATGATAGCAATCACTTTGCAGCCAGGGGCCCTGTATCAGGGTGAAGCCTGGCGGTGGCGTCTCCGGCAGAATGGCTCCTTGGGGAGACTCTGGTAAGGTGTCAGCTGGCACAGCCTGTCAGGGAGCCAAGTCTGTTCTGTGATGAACAGAATGCTCACTGTGGCCTTTGAACATCAAGTGAGCCCCAGTGGGAGTGCCCGTTGTAAGGTCCTTGAGCAGGGGATCGTTCCGATGAGCCTGCTTAGGAAGAGCTATGCCAAATGCTATTTCAAAGGATTAGAAAAGAGAACAGGGTGTTTATATGACTTACTTTGCTCCTTCCTGAAATGAATTTGAAGTGACTTTTGATAGATGTATGCTAATGACGCTCATAAACATGTATAATCAGTAATGATGCTCGGACCTAGAAATTGAGTCCAGTCTGAGGAAAATGAGAATATACTAAAATACCACCTGCAAATGCCAAATGAGGTCTTCTGTGTGATTTTACGTAGAACTTCCTGGCATCCATGGCCAAAAGGGAACCGTTGTAAGGTGTGTAATTCACACAGTTTTGGGAAAGAGAAAACCTGTCAGGCTCTCAAAGAAAGCAAAGCTTTTCTAAAAGATTCTGATTTTCAGTCTTTGTTATCCTGGAGCTGGTGATTCCGTCCTGAACCTTCAGTTTGCTTCCTCTTTCCCCTGTTTCTTTAAGGCCAATAGTTTCTCCTTCCCTTTGTGGTACCCCTCAGTGCCCCAATCTACTCATTATCAGTGCTGTCATGAAATTCAGAGAAGAGGGAGGGGGTAAGGTCAGAATAAGCAGCTTTGTAGCTGCTTGTAGTTCTGGCTAAAGTCTGGTTAATGTCATTGGAACTAAGTTGGTGCTGTCTGTCAATTAAAAAAAATCTTTATTCTCCAAGACCAAAGCATAGAGAACTACTCCTCTTTTTTAAGCTCGTATACCTTTGTATAAAGCCCCTCTAGCTTTGCATTGGGCTGAGGATTGGGTCCTCTTGTCGGTAGATGAACATTAAAAGTGGGTAAGTTCCGTGCCTGGTTTGGAGGTGAGCAGGCACAGCCCCAGGGTGATCGTTAGGTGAAAAACTTAGTGTTTGATTCTTAAAGCCCCTCAGCCTCAGAATTACATGGGAAGTTTTCTAAAAATCCATACTGCCACGCCCTGTCGTATACTGACTGGGTTAAATATTTAGAGGTGGGGCCCAGGCACGTGGTTTTTATTCTCACTTAGTTTTAAGCCTGTTTGATTTTACTGACAGTGAATCTGGCTTTGGAACTGCTGTCCACTCACTGGCAAGGGGAAGGAGCCCTTGGCGCAAGGTCCTCGCCGTGTCACATGCACTCACGCAGTTACTCTGGAGTAGAGGAGGGGTGACGGGGTGCACTCTAAGCTGTCCTGTCCCAGCTGGGAAATGCCAGGCCTCGCCTTAGAAGACAGGTAGTTGACCTCTAAGAATCAGAGCAGCAGCCCAGTGAGATTTCCAGGAAAAAGACAGAGGAGGAGTTAAATATAACCCCAGGTAGTCGAGGGGAAGTACTAATCACGAAAGTGTCAAAGAGAAACCCTGCCTGCCTGCCCCCGGCCTTCACCTGTCCTGGGAGGCATAGACACAAGCAGTAGTAGCAGCACCTCAAACTTTGAGATTCTCATGTATTGGGCTCTGTGCTCAACTCTGCGTGTAACCTGGGCATAATCACGTGAAGCGGCTGTTGTAATTGTCATTGCCTAGGAGTAAACAGGCTAAGTGATTTATACACAGACACAGCCAGGAAATGGTGGGGGTTGGGGCTGAACTCCAGGTCTGGGCAACCCTTGAATTCCTCGTGAATAAAATGTCACGTTGAAATACATATTCAATATTACATTTTCTGTGAGAAACTCAACCCGCACATCTATTTGATCGCATTCTGTTGATGGAGTATGCGCTTGTTCTTCCACTCATGGACTTGAGATTCTCATGTGAGGTCTGCTCTGTGTTAGGCCCTTGCAGGCAGAGCAGCCTGGTGTCTGCTACAGAGCAGTGCAGCATGGAAAGGGCTGACCTGACAGACCTGGGACGCCACGCCCCGCCCTGCCCTCCCCACCATGGAATCAGGGTTCTGTGCTTGAAGGAGGGATGCTCACCAGGGGCAGATAGCAGTGCCCACCACAGGTGCCTGCCCCCAGGGAGCTTAGAGCCCCATGGGAGAAGCTCACTCAAAGACCACCTTGTTCTCCACTGTGTTGAGCAGTCTGAAGGAAGTTGCGCCATGCCGTGCCAGCAGCACGGAAGACATAGAAACCCTAAGCTCTTCAAGCCCTAGAGGGCTCCCTGAGAAAGTCCTACATGATGTGCTTAGCCTGTGTACTGCCCTGGTTCAGTCCCCTGTGCACGCACATGTGTGCACACACGCACACATGTACATGCATGCAAACACACCTACACACACAGCAGTGTTTCTGTTGAGGTAGGATTGTGAATTCATTAAATTCATACTGACATTTAATGTGTATCTAAGCATAGTCAGTAAAAGCCTGCTTACTTCCTAGAGTGAGGTTTATGTTTGTGTATGGTTTTCGGTGTTCATGTTTATGCGATATGTTACAGTGCTTGGTACGGTAATGCAATCCTGTCAGACCATTAAATATCTATTGCTCTTCTCATTGAACGTTCCTCAGCTCTGTGTAACACTTGTGCATGTTGCTTTTTTTCTGTTGAGAAAAATGCAAGAAGTAGGTTTACTGGGTCAAAGAATGTGCGCGCCCTTCCCATCGTAGTTTTCAAAATGCATCGGTTAACATTCACATCCTCCTCCTGCAGCCTCTTTAGTTTATCAAAAGTCTTTGAGGCTCATCCTTTTGAATGGTTTTCTGTCAGTCTTTGCAACTAAGATTCTACAGCTCTCTCGTAGTTAGCACTTAGTGATGGCACACCCATGTGCGTAGCAGCACGATTCATAACAGCTAAACCTGGGAAGCGGCCTGTAAGTCCCTCCACAGATGAATGGATAAAGAAAATGCATTTACACACAATGGAGAACTACTCTTTATAAAGTAGGAGAAATTGGAGACCTTTATAAGAAAATTGATCCACCCTTAACCTATGATTTACATACAATTAATCTGACACACAAGCTTAAATGTCTTATGGTTTCTTTTTATATAAGAAACCCAAAGTATAAAAGAAGAGCAAAATGAAGGAGAGCCAGTAGGAGAAAGAGATAGATACTTTGCAAGTGGGAATAGGACCGAGAGATGCTGGGGGGCATCAAAGAATTAGGGTGGGGCACGTCCATGTGCCAGCTGCCCACGAGGAAGGTACTCACTGTGCATACATTACACAGACATGGAGTGATATAAAAAATGCCCATTTATAACATTTCTGGTTGAATATGAGTAGAGAAGTTATTTGGTGGCTTTTAAGGTACTTTCTTCTTGGGCTCTAGCCACCATATTGATCATGAGAGCAAGGGTCACACTCTGAAAGTATTGGGATGGTGTGATGGGGCCTTGTGGGTCTCTGAGGGCCTCATGGACCAGAACTTGCATTGAGCTACCTGCCTGTTGACTTTCACCTATGAGAGAAATGCATTTGTATTTTGTTTAAATTATTATTTTGCATCTCTGTTGCAGCTGAATCTAATCCTAACACAGATGTGTTCGTATCAAAAGACTACATCAACAGTTTATCTAAAACATGACTTATTGGACATGAATATTTCATGGTTAGGCTGAAAGCTGAGATCAAAGCCAAAGCAAATACATTGCTTAAGTGCTTTTCAGCTCTTTTCTTACTGTATGCCTTCTCTTTTAAGACAGAATTCATCTTCATGATAATGGCTGTGTTTTCCAAGCTCTTCTTCTGTGATTATCTCACTTCATCTCTTATAAGGAGCTAGCATTGCTAGCTCCAGATTACACAGTGTAAAATTGAAGCTGGAAAAGATGAACTTGACAGGGTCCTTTATTTGATGAGTGGCGAAACAGGACTGTACCATGGCTCTTCCTGACTCCTGGGCCCAGTGTCTCATTTGTATGGGGTGCACATCCTTGCATGTCCTGTTCTTTCTCCCAAGAACACCAATGCTTTTCTGCCTTCTTTGGCCCCCGGCTTCTGTGCAGCTAGGTCTCTGTGAACCCTGCAGTCTTCCTTGGCTCCTTGGTGCTACTCTGTAGCCCTAGTGCCTTGGTAGCACCCATGTGTGTTCTGGTGCGGCCTTCAGCACATCTTACTGGTGTGCTGCCTTCGTGGAGGACAGGGGGCTCCCGGGCAGTCCAGTCTCACCTTTATTATACAGCTAGAACCCACTGTGGTGCCTGGCTCATGGTAGGTGCTTAAGGAAATATTTGTTGAGTTATTGACTATCTGTCCAAAAGATCCTTCTGCTAGAACTTTTCTTCTTCTGGTATCTTATGTACCAAATGTGTCTGTCATTCCTGAAGACTTGATTTGGCGAATAATTTGGTCTTCGCTCATATGTGGCATTGCCTTGTAGCTCTCAGCAGGCTGCCTCCACCATGAATGACTTCACAGCATGAAAAAAATCGCACGCTATTAAGCTGCAGCGATCTTTTACGTGCAGTTGGGGAAAAAAATGAGACAGTTGTAAACAAGCATATGTAGGAATTCATTCAGAAAAATGACTAGCTGGGTTTCAAATTGCATAATCATTCTGTTTTTATATTTAACAGATGAATAAGAGGTTATGAATTTTCATGGAGTTGAGAGATGTGCTGCTGTGTCAGAGGAGGGAGGAGCAAGAAGCAAAAGCTTCGGAGACGTAGACTGTGAGTGCGCTGTGGCCCAGTCTTCATAGGCGTCCCACTGAGAAAGCTTGCAGAGTGGACGAGGGTGAACCCCACTCATGGGACTGAAAATGTGTTCCCCTGAGTGGTCTGGAAATTCCCCTGGGCACAAGGTCCTTACCCTGTGAGGATCAGACCCTGCGCAATGGAATTTACTTTTACATTTTGCTGCCATTTAACTCCTGAGGTTGCTTATTCTTGGGTTGTTTGAATCTTCTTCTTCTTCTTCTTTTTTTTATAAAGTGGGCTCATCTGATTTATTGGCATAAAAGTAAGGAAAAGGACAAGATGATAAATCAAAACCTGAGCTTGGGAACTAATGGCTTCCCTCACCTAAGCATTTTTATTTACTATTGTTATCATTTGAACCAGTTCAAGTGTACAGTTCAGCAGCATTAATTACAGCCACGTTGTTGTGCAGTCATCATCCCTGCTCATCTGTGTTCATTTTCTCAAAGTGAAATTCTGTACCCCATTAAACAGTAACTCCCTACCTCCCCTATTCCCTGACTCCTGATGGCCACCATTGTACACTGTCTGATTTGACTACCCCAATACCTTGGTTACTTTTCTCTCATTGCTGGGACAAAATACCCAACACCCAAAATTAAGGAAGAAAAGGTTTATTTAGCTCACAACTTGTGGAGGTTTCAGTCCATACTCAGCTGGCTCCAAGGCAGAGTGGCACATGGCGGAAGGCAACTGTTCATGGTGACAGAAAACAGCAAAAGCAACAAGAGCAAAAAGGGAGGAGCAGCAGAGAGCAGCACACCACACCCATAATCTCAACATTGGACCATGAATCAATCACAAACTCTAGAAGACCGCCCCATGACTGCATGAGGCTTTGGGGGGACATCCAGACACAAACCATCACGGCCAGGTACCCGATATAAGTGAAATCATGTGGTATTTGATCCTATATGACTGCTTCTTCCACTTTGCATGTCATCAAGGTTCAGCATGTGTCACCATTCCCTTCCTTTTAGAGGTTGACTGATGTTCCATTCTGCATACCCCCTACGCTTTGTTTATCTGTTCCTGTCTTGGTTACTTTTTTCTTGTTGCTGAGACAAAATACCCAACACCCAAAATGAAGAAAGGAAAGGTTTGTTTAGCTTACAGTTTGTGGAGGTTTCAGTCCATACTTGGCTGGCTTAGAGGCAGAGTGGCACATGGCAGAGGGCAAACTGTCATGGCAGCAGAGCACAGCAAAAACAACCAGCAAAAGGGAGGAATGGCTGCAAGCAGCCTCTTCTCTTCCCTTATAGTATAAACAGGCTACTCCCACCCAGGGGGCGTGTAGCTCTCACACAATCTCCATGCCTTCCTCTTCCATAGGCTCAGGATGCATACAAAGTAAGCACCCTGGCTTCCTGCTGAATCATTCCTCAGGTTGACACAATGTATCAACCATAACAGTTCCCCTGTCAGTGGAGACTTGGGTTGTTTTCTCTTTTGTTTGTTGTAAATAATGCTGCCATAAGCAGGGTGTACAAATACACCCTCATTACGATGTCATCATCTGTAGTAAGAAGTACTTTTAAAAACCTGTAGCATCTTCAAAAAGCTTGTGCATTCAGAAAGTGAAAATTCAGCTCATCGAATAAGGGGAAATACTTGTAAATTGTATCTATAAGTGACTTGTATATTTGAAGAATTCTTACAACTCAAAATTTTGTAACAACAAAAAGACAAGTACCCCAATTTAAAAATAGGCAGAGGCTCTAAAGAGACATTTTTCCAGAGAATATGAGCAAATAAACACATGAAAAGATGTTCAATATCATTAGTCATCACGTATATGCAAATAAAAATGAAATACCACTTCCCAGTAGGATAGCTGTAATTAAAAGGACAGACAATAACAAGTGTTGAGGAAAATGTGGAGAAATTAGAGCTTTCATACAATACTTCCAGGAAGGTAAAATGGTGTAGACGCTTCAGAAAATAGTTTAGCTCTTTCTCAAAATGCTTAGCATAAAGTTATCACATGACCCAGCAATTCCACTTTTAGTTACATTAAACCCAAGAAAAATGAAAACTTGTCCACACAAAAACTTATACACACATATTCATAGCAACATTATGCATAATGGCCAACAAAGTAGAGACCACCTAGATTCCCTGCAACTGATAAATAGTTAAGTAAAATGTGGTATATCTATTTAAGGGAAGATGGGAAGAATGGGAAGAATGAAGTATTGACACGTTCTATAACATGAGTGAATTTTAAAAATATGCTAAGAAGCCAGTTACAGAAGACTACTACTATATGATTCTATTTATATAAACTGCCCCAAGTAGGCAAATTTATAGTCATGGGGAGTAGATTGGTAGCGAGGCTGTGTCAGGGACAGCTGGTGTGTGGACACGGGGAGAAGTTGCTAATGAATGGTTTTGTTTGGGGAGATGAAAATGTTCTAAAATTAGAGTGTTGTTGTAATAAACTAAATGTACCCAAGCCACTGAATTATATATGGATGAGCTTTATGAGATGTAAATTATCTAAATAAATCTATGTGGGAAAACAACGGTAGCAGCATATTGCAGAATTCCACAAGGTAAGGATGTCATATCAGGAAAAGTCTTTTTTTTTTTTAAACCTTCTATGAGACAGTATTTTGTACTTTGTTTTTGGAGAAGCAATTAGGGAGTTTATCATTGACAATACAGGGAAAAAATTTAAAAATTTTGTTTTCCAAATTTGTAAAGGATGAAACAAATTCTGGCAATACCGATCCATTTTCTAAAACTGTTTTTCTTTTGCAAATGAGCGCAGAATTAATGAAATTGAGTTTTGGGTCAGAGAACCTGAGCGAATTTTGAGGATATTTTTGTTGTTGGCTCCTTGGCACATGTCTCTCTCAGACCCTGTAGGTGAGGCCATGTGTACCTGCGCTGCTGTATGTCTAGATTTCCCATCTAGAACTAGCTGCTTTTCTGCATATAACGTTCTTCTTCTTTGGTTCATGTTTGATCCCTGATGCCCAGCTGATCTTAGAGAACATAGAACCCTTCTTTTCTCTGTTCAAGAAGCCAGTCCTAGGCTGGTTAGTAAGTGTGGTTAGAGGCTGTGTGAGGAGGTGTAGGTCAGTGGTAGAGCACTTGCCTGGCAAGTGCAGAGGCTGTAAGTTTGACCCCAGCAGCAAAGAGAAGAGGAGGAGCAGGGCAGGAGGAGGAGGAGGGAAGGAAGAAAAGGACACTAGTTGAGAGACTTCCTGTTAATCTTCTGAAAAGGTTTCACCTGTTAAAGCAACTTAAGTCTGTGCTTGCCACTGGGTTCTATGTATGTACACACTGCTCCTGGCCAAATGTTGGTGGACTCTCCTCTAGCTTTCTTCTCCTCTGTGTGTGCGACCCCTGTCTCTCAGGCCTTCTTCTCCCTGAGTGGGTAGATGACACTTAAGGACAGGCACCAGTGGAAAACGCTTTCTATGTGGTAGCTTTGCTTTTATTACCTATGACTGCTGGGAGAACTGCACACAACCAGCACGGCGCCGAGGGCTGCACACTGCTTCCCCTCCGGCTGACCAGGACGTGGGTTTGCGAGCGGCTCACATGGCTTCAGTTGCACCATTCCAGCCTCAGAATAAAAGTGATGTTTGGCTTTTGCTCCTGTGGATCTGAGAATAATATTTGTCAGCCTCAAATCTCCCACGTGTACCCCTGGAATGGGAGCTCTGGCTGTCTCTTTGGGTTTTGTTGACAGGTTTGAAGAAAGCCATCAGTCCTTTCAGGTGGTGCGACCACGAGGAAGATCCAGAGCCATGCATGGACTTTTATTATTTAAAATATGTTTTCATTTTTAATTGACACATAGTAGTCTGGGTAGTATGACATTTTGGTATGTTTATATGGTGTGTAATGGTGAGAGCAGGGTATCCTGGCCATCATGTCTGGTGTGTATCTAAGTCCTCCTACGTATTGTAAAATATGCACAATTGGTTTTTTATTTTTAAATTAAATTTTTTTTTTTAGTATGCACAGTTGCTATTCACCATAGTTATGCTGATGTGCTATCATTAGAAGCTGTTCCTCCTATCCAGCTGCACCCCTGTGCCCGTGAATGACACTCTACACCACCCGTCCCCTCTCAGGCTGTGGGAACCACTGTTCTCTTCTTTTCTGAGAACAGTTTTTCAGCTTCCACCTAGAAGTGAAAACATGGGAGTGTTGGTCTTCCTGGGCCTGATTTCCCTTAATGGTGTCTTCTTGTTCCATCTATACTGAGATGTGGCAGAATTTTGTGCTTTGTAATGGCCAGTTAGTATTCCACTGTATATATAATCTGCATTTTCCTTATTCACCTATTGATAGGTACCTAGGTTGGTTCCGTATCTTGGCTCCTATGAGTAGTGCTGTTGTGAACATGGCCACATTCACAGACTTTTAAGACAAAGATTGGAAATTCTAGTTTCTCCTGTTCTGTTTTGTACTATACACGTAAGATGATTTCAGCTGGCCATGAAGAATATAAGAATTCTTTTCTTCTTCTTCTTCTTCTTCTTCTTTTTGTCTTTTTGAGACAGGGTCTTGCTGTGCAGTTCAGGCTGACCTTGAACTCCCTTTGTAGCCCAGGCTGGACTCAGACTTGCAACTATCCTCCTGCCTCAGCCTCCTGAGTGCTGGGATTATAGGCATGTGCCACCACACCTGGCAAGAATTCTTTTCAAGTTCCTATGTTCTTTTCCATCAGAATGAGGATGTGGAATAGGTGCCATGACTGTATGGATGATAAAAGCTGAACTTCCACTTGAACAAGATGAATTTTAGAGATCAAGGGACCAAGGACAGGAGAAAACGTGGTGTCAGTGTCACTTCTCGGCGAGCACGGGCTGAGGAGAGAATAGCAACACGGCCTTCAGCTTCTTGCCCCTCTAATATAGGGCTCTGGCTGCCTCCCTCCTGTCCAAGCAGCAGGGCTCTTTCCTGCAAAGTCAGGAGACCTGGGCTTGAGGTGTGGCCCAGCTTTGACTTTGGATGGCTTTTAGCTAGGAGTGTCCCAGGTCCCTAGGGTGCTTCTGTGTGTGTGTGTGTGTGTGTGTGTGTGTGTGTGTATGTTGGGGGGAATAGTTTTGGTTGTCACAGTTACAGTCCTGCATATTTTTGAGCTGTATTCTATTTGAAGGTAATAAAAGTTGCATTACAAACATTAGTTATAAACAGAGAGCGGTGGATCTTTAGCACTGAGGACCACGGCTGTGAATCCCTGGGCTTTCTGAGCCTTAGTTGATCTTTTTCTGAAACGGAGACGATGTCTGGCCTGCCTGTCTCTCAGGATGATTTTGAGAACCAGCCTGAGTGTTTCCTCAACTCGGCTGCCAGGTGGGGACAAGCTGGGGTTAGCACAGCACTCGTGAGGATTCAGTGGGATCTCATGTGTAGAGAGAAAGCGACAGTGTATACTCCACCAATGAATTATTTCCTCCCATTTCCCAGCTTGAACCCCTCTTGCCCAGCCTGCTATGTTACTGTTGCCTGATACTTGGCCTGGGGCTCCCCCTGTCCACCCCAGCCCGAGCAGCACCTCTCTCGTGCGTGTGCACTCTCACACGCGCACCCTCTCTCTCTCCTTCCTGAAATTCACCCTTCCATGTCCTCTGCCTGGCCCAGCCTGGTCTTCCCTAAACATTTCTGCCCTCTGTCCTAGGCCAGGGCTAATGACAAATGTCTTTCTGTGGTTTCCTCCAGGTCATTTCCTCTCAGGGCGTTTGGTTATCTTCTGAGCATGTGCTTGGTATGGCTCCCCCGATATACGTCCTTTGGGCTTTGCGTGGGGCTGCACAACCGGTAGATATCAACAGCTGTTGATTTTCTGCCCCCAGGAGACATACTTCAGGTTAAAATCAGCCAGCAAACCTGAGTCTTGCCTTCTTTGAGTGCTTATAACCACCCATGCCATAAAGCTGAATAGCTACTGATTTTACAACAGCAAAGGGCTCTGGGGAGGTACTCTTTATCGCATGTAATAGGTGCGTTATATACTTCATATCTTTGTCCTCACAGTAATATTTAAGGAATATGAAGTATGGCTTCCCACATATTATGGGCAAGGACTCTAAGACAGATGTTAAATCATTTGCCCAGAGTCATTCATCTTAAAGTAGTGGAGGGCTTCCTTTTATCTTTAAAACCTGTGTTCCACTATTTTATTCTGCTTCTTAAGGGAAGTGAAGCTCTAAAGATCACCAGAAAAAGAAAATATTCGAGGCAAGAAATATGAAAGAGTTTGTGTTAAATGTAACAGAATTTACGTCACGCAGCTCTTTCCAGTGCTGGGACAGACAAGGCATGGGTCCTGAGCCACGTCTGACACCAAGCCAGGGCTTTGTTAAGATACCAGAGAAGGGGAGAGGGGTTTCGCCCTTGGATTCATGGAGAAAGCCAGAAAGACGCAGAGAACGCAGCAAGCAAGTCTGAGTAGCTTTTGGTCGAGTATGTAGCCTTGCGGTCAGACTGGGACCAAATCTCAACTCTGTGCCGCCTTGGCTGTGGGCCTGGAACAGCTGCCTCTGCTCGCCTGTCTGTGCCTCCATTTCTGCATCTGTTCCATGCGAGGGTGACAACAGAAGTGGTCCTCCAGGGTAGCTGTGCAAGGGAAAAGAGGTAACAGGAAGACTTAGCCTGTGTCTGGCCTGTCACAGGGGCTCAGTAAGCTTTGGCAGTGTTTGCTTTCATGGTGGCTGGAGAAGGCATTGCTCAGACAGCTTCAGAGATCCCTACTGCTTGGCAAGGGCCATAGGTGATGGCCCAGGGGCAGCCACAGCCACACGCTGGGTGATGAAGTTCTCCTTCCCTAACTCTTGGAGGGCCCAGGGCTGGAGGTGGATCTCAGTGGCACAGTACTTGCCCCGTATGCACAAGGCCCTGGGTTTCCTCCTCAGCACCAAAAAATAAACAAAGCTTTTCATCTGCAGCAGGTCCATCTGTAGCTCCCCCAGGCTTTAGAGCCAGGCCTTGCCCCGTAATAACAGTCACAACCTTCTTGATAAGAGATGGGCTGAAAGACACTAAGGGATTTTGTCATTAAAACTAAATAGCAGCACACTGTTCTTCCTCCAAGAATCTGGAATAAACTGATTTCTAAGGCAGAGTTTGCAACTAAGCGCTAAGCTTCTCACACTGTTATCTGAAAGGCCCTCTTTAAGCCCCAGAGAGGCATGAATAGTTTATAAAGGCTTCATATGTGCCTATTGCCAGTTTAATAAAGTCAGACCTGCCAGCTTTCAGGAAAGAGCTCCATTATTAACTGGGTGAGGCGTGGGCCTAAAGGCATTTCTTTGGCCAGCAGAGTATTCCAGAGCATCCAGGATGATACGAAGTTGCAAACACCGAAGGGCCAAACCCGGAAGGGGAATTTTAGTCTTTTTCTCACCTCCGCATTCTGAGCAGCCTCTGGCAATTGCTTGTTTCTTTCCTGCTGGGGCATGGGAACGAGAGACCACCCTCTCATCCCACTGTTGACCTGTAGCCGCGTTCCTCGGGAGAGGCAGCGCTCCCTTCTTTCACCAGCTGGTCTTCTCGGACCTTCACGTACCTATTTGTTGTGCTCTTATGCAAAGGCCAGGGAACTGTGTCTGGCCAATCACGCAGCTCAGGACACGAGGCTTAGGAGAGACCCACCCTGGGAGGGTCAGTTCTCCGCCGCAACCTCCAGAGAAGGTCTTTACCCTCTATGCTGGGGTCCCTTTCCCAAGAATTCCTGGGCAGCCTCTAGTGACACCCCTTGATCTAATCTCTGGACTCAGAGAATACGAACTGAACACAAATAGGGCTGTTGCTTTCACAAAAGTGTGGTCTCAGGAAAGCAGCTGTTCAGGAGCCCCAGAAAGCCCACACAGCAAGGAGACGGGGCTTTTGCCAATACCTGTTTGAGTGAGGCGTCTTGGATGTGAATCTTCCAGCCCCAGAAAAACCTGCATGTACCCTCTGGGTAAATTTCTGACACTCTCTGTGCCTCAGTTTCTTCCTTTACAAAATGGGGATAAAAATAGATTTATCTCCATGACTTGTCACTGGTACCTGATCATAGTGGGACCTCCAGAGATGGGTGAATGTTAGTGATGGTCATCTATCGTCAGCGACCATGAATCTCTGTTCTCACATTTTCCCCATGCATTATTTCCTCACGTCCTTGAAAACTTGGTAAAGAACTGCTCGTAGCCTTAGGGCTCGTCAGCTCTTACTGCTGCAGACAGTGCATCACGTCGCTCTGTGACAAGGTTGCTTGTGTTGACCATGGGCTTGTGGAGAACGGGGTGAGGGTGGGGGGCTGCCAGAGGACGGCTGCATTAGAAAGCAAAAGAGCATGGGAGAAGCTGTTGTTTATTTTGTTCTTGGCCTTTCCAGCACAAGATAACCCATTTCTTCTCTGTCCATTTGTTGTAGAAAGTTAATAGTCCGCACTACCGTATCTTTTTAGCACACGAGGGCCACTTAAAAGTCAGGAGGAATTTTGCCATGTGAACCTCCTCCAGAGAGCTGGATTGTCCTTGGTGACTTGAGATATTTTGATTTTAAAACTAGGGTGCTCATTATTTACTAGAACACACATCCTCAGAAGACACTAAACGCTTTTCTGCCGTGTTGGCAGGCAGCACGGAGGAGAGAAAGGGAATGAGGTTGTTTCCAACTGAGGTTCTCATCCAAGTTCCAGAATTTACAAGCCATGAAGCAGCACTGTTTCCCTGAGTGTCTATTTGTTCCGCTCCATGTAGATGACAGCAAAGAACAACAGAGAATAGTCTTCACGGCCTCCGCCCAACCCAGGCTCCCATGAATCTCCCTCTTATCCTATCTTCTGGCTCTTTGGTGCCTGCTCATCCACCAGATGTTTAGTAGGTATTTGCCGTAAGCCAAGCAGCGCTGGGTGCTGGGGCTACAGCAACGAACAGGTCTCTTCTATGCCCAGGGACTCTGAGGGCTGACAAATGGAGACCTGCATGTGGGGCAGGTGGGCCGCTGGCAGCTCTCAAGCATGGCATTACTGAGTTAAATTTCTCCTCGCACAAATGCTGGGTCACATCCAGCCCTGGTGACTGCATCTTTCCAGTTGTAGCTTTGGGTGGTAGACTCCAGTGCGGTGTTCGCTCTCAGTTTTGCTTTGCTTGGGGCAATCTGGGCCTTGTGTTCTGCTGGTAAAACATTAATTAGTTATACTTGCAGCAGTAAACATCAGATGAGTCCAAATGCCTAAATTTAATTCCTCTTGTGCTGAAGCTGAGTGGGAAGGAGAGCCAGATCCGGTGGAACATGAGCCCAATGTGCCTGGCCCACAAGCAAGTGGGTACTCTGCAGGATTTAGCTAGGCAGTAGGGACTGCAGATGATCTAATCTCTGGACTCAGAGAATACGAGTTGAACACATAGTAGGGACTCCTTACTCTGGTAAACATAAGCTAGGCGGGGGAGCCCTACCACTGGAAAAAGACAACTTGTTTCTGTAGCCCAGTGTATTTCCTTATATTCTTTAAAAACTTCACCCAGTCCAACCTATCCCTCCATTCACCCATAGTAGATGCCTTCTGCATACCAATAGTGACACAGAAGTAATGCAGCGTCTCATAAGAAATCTGTGATCTGATAGAAGAAAACTGACAGTTATAACATGATATTGTAGATTTTAAAAAACTGCATTCACCTTGGTAAAGGAAAGGGAGAGAAGCACTCCTAAACAGCTGGTGCTAGGAGTGTCAGGTACAGTGGCTCAGCCTTTAGAATACTTGTGAGTGTTCCAGTATGTACCCATTGGCGAAGTGATGCCATTGCAGGGCTTTCTCTGGAGGATGTAATGGCAAGGTGCACAAATGTATATGAGTATTGTCATTTTTTTAAAATGATAGCTGAGAAAAGAAGAAAACAAATGAAGTGTTCAGCAGTAGGGAACCAGTTAGAGACAGCCTTGTCTGGCCATAGGATGGAATGTAACACAATCTTGAAACAATGTGTTTCATTTTTGCTTATTTGTTTGTTTTTCTGTTTTTTCCTACTAGGGTCTTGCCATGCAGTTCAGGCTGGGCTTGAACTTGTGGTGATCCTCCTGCCTCAGCCTCAGGAGTGCTGGTATTACAAGGGTGCATCACTATACCTGGCAAAACAGTGTATTTCAAAAGAGTTAAGTGATCTGTGAAATATTGATACCACAGTGTTAAATGAAGAATAGGTCACATATCCACGAGAACAGGGTGATTCTAGTTTTGTATAATGAGTATGTGCATGAAAGCAAAGTTGACAGTGGTTGTCTCTAGGATAGTTTATTTTTATTTATTTGTTTGCTTTTTTGAGACAGGGTCTCATTATGCAGTTCAGGCTGGCCTTGAGCTCACTTTGTAGCCCAGGCTGGCCTTGAATTTGCAGCGATCCTCCTGCCTCAGCCTCCCAAGTGCTGGGATTACAGGCATGCACCACCATGCCTAGCACACTAGGATATTTAATCTTTAGTTTGTGTTCTTTGTGTACTCCTAGGTTTCTACAAGGAAAATGTACTACTTTTGTAGGTATAACAAGCCATTAACAAGAGGCACAGTGCAGGTGCAGTTTGGCTAAGAGCCACAACCAGGGCTTGGGGCCAGGCCCCCGAGACCGAGCTGGGCTGCCCTCCTGTTTGCACAGCAGCGTCGGCATCACTCTTTGCACAGTCACCGGCTGCTCTTACATTTGCCGCAGCGCTGGGGTCCGCAGACAGGATCCTCCGGACCACCAGTGAGGAAATATCTGTCCTGGAGTTTACGATCTGCAGCAAAGAAAGACAAGCAAACGAGTGAGTTTTGGGTAGTGACAGGTGTGGTGAGGAACTGAAGCCCAGGTCTTAGGAGAGCGATGAGGCTGGGGGTAGACGAGGGGTTCCGGAATGGTCTCCACGGAGTCAGCAGCCATGGGCAGAGCATGGGGAACAGCCAGCGCTGGAAAGGCGCCAAGGTGGGAACAGAGCGGCTTGTTGTGGGGAAAGGCAACAAGCAGCGATGTGAGCGCCCAGGAGAGCCGGGCGCGCGGTCAGGTCAGAGGTCGGCATGAGCCAGGTTGTGCAGGCTGTGCGGGCTGCGTCGGGACTTTGGATTTTACCGAGGGGTGACATGGCTGGAGGCTTTTACACAGGTATCACATGGTCTGGCTGCCCTGGCTGCTCCGTGTCATCGTGCAAGCAGCAGTGGAGAGGGCTGCTCGCCCGCAGTGCTTTCCAGCTGAGCTCTGGGAAGCATGTGAGGCCAGCCGGTGAGGCTCTCTCTCCTCAGAAGTCAGAGGGGCTTCGAGTCTCCGGGCGCTGGACAGCTCCCCCTGGCCTCTCAGATCCACGTTCCCTGTGCTTGGCTTCTGTGAGCCCCAGAACGCTCCTTACTCTGTCCTCCCAGGGGCTCAGCCCTGGTCAGAGGGAAGACAGCAGTGCTGAGGCGGGTTCCCCCATTCCTCCCTGTGGGCTTGTCTCTGGCTCTGAGTCCCTCAGTCCCAAGTCTCGGGGCCCCCGGGGAGGCTCCGTCCTCCACGATGCTTCTGCCCCATCTCTCCAGGTCGCCTGCATCCTGGTCACGCTTTTGTAAAGAAGCACTCATCACCCTCACCTCAAAGGAGGTAATTCAGGTTTGCCATCTGTTTCTAGCAGGAGCTCTGAAAACCCAGCCTCGCCCTGGTGGGGTCTGGGTTGGTTCGCCACAGCACAGAGCTGGGGTGTGGTTCCAGGGTGGCTTGGTGAGCTGGGGTTGCAGGGGTTTCCCAAGATAGACTCAGATGGTGCCGCTTCAGGTAAGGTCGAGAAGCATTTGAGGGCATTTCTGCAACTGTTGTCTGAGTCCCGGGCCTGCTCCCCACAGTTCTCCAGACCTGGGAAAGTCTCGAGGGTGACGTATGTCCCTCTCTGCCTTTCCCACTCCTAACACACCCCAAACTTAGAGAGAGATTTAACTTTTGCAGGAGCTTTGGAACCAATGAATGTGTCTGAAAGACATGGTAGTATGGTCACAGTGCAGCCAGGAAGAGCCAAGACCGCCGAGTCAGGGGGTCCTGAATTCATCCTCACTCTACCACTGGTTGCTGGGAAGTCTTTTTTTTTTTTTTTTTAATTTTAAAGACAAGAGAATGGAGACATATGAACCAGAAAAGCCATAAACAATACAAAAAATACAAAGTTATACAGAATATAGTAGGGAATTAGAACTGGATGTTGTATTACATAGTTATCTTCACATTAGTTAACACAAAAACATTAAAGGAAATACCAAATTATAGATAAGATAGTAGGGAATTTGCACTGGATGCTGTATAATATAAAGTT
>PVLD010012951.1:0-58000 GCA_004027595.1 Dinomys branickii | reverse complement strand
TCTTTTATGGCCTGTTGGAGTTGTTTCATTTCGGATGCAATCGTTTCATAACTTGCAGGTATGTGATTTCCTGGTTCCCCTGTATCCTCACATTCAAAACTTGTTCTGGGTGGGGTTGAGTTTTGAGACTGCGTTTTGTTCCTCTGTTTTCCCATTTTTGGGTATCAGATTCAAAATGTGGAGCTATAAATTCCACAGAAAGTTCAGCAGGCAAAGGTCTGCTACAGAGGCTGCTCCAATGGTTACTTCTCTTTGGGAGAATGTCCCTTAAGCTGTCTGCTGAGATTTCCACTTCTACTCCCTATCCCAAGACCTGGCCAGGGCAAATAGACAGCTCACCACCCCAGGATTCTTGCAGATAGGCCACTCAGGTTTTCCTCCCTGGGTGGAGCTCCTTCCCCCCTCACAAAACCCGTTGGGGCGCCTAAGTAGGTCTTCCCACCCGGGAGATCCCGCAGTCCTTGAAGCTGCTTTGATGTCTCTCGCTGGGCTGAGTTTCTTCCCGATTCAGGAAAAACTGGTTAGAGCGCGCACTTAACTCACCCTGTGATCATGCAGACAGGAGTGCCGTTCAGATGCTTTTCCCTGGATGGAGATTTACCCCGACTCAGAAATCCCGCCGGCCGGTCGCTGTTGCTCCAGTTCGTGCAGCGCTGGCTGTGGGGGTGGAGTTCTGAGCGGGATCCCCGAGCGCTGCCCAGTTTGGTGCAGTTTGTCCCAGTAGCGCGTTCTCTGTCGGGTTCAGGAGCTGAAGCTGTTCTTCCCTCCACACTCGCTCTCTCGGCTGGTCGTCTTCTTCCCGGAAGTCCTTATTTCTCTCTTCATATTGTTATATTTCATTGTTTGGGTGGTAATCCTCTGGGAGGTTCTCTCTCTGCTGCCTACCTGGTCGCCATCTTCCCGGAAGTCGTCTCAAGCCTCAGTATTGATGGAGGATTGGCTCCAGGACCCCCGAGGACACCAACATCCTCCAGTCCCTGACACAAGATGGCAGAGTATTTGCACATAAGCCACACACTCCTTCTGTATGATGTGAATCACTTCCGTGTTACATGCTGTACCTAATAAGGTGTAAATGGTGTGTCCTGTAAGTGGTTGCCATGTCCACTGATTGTGCCAATAATGACAAGAATGGAAAGTCCAAGCATTCAGTACAGATGCAATTTTTCCCCAGACTTTTGAGCCACTGTTAGTTGAAACCACAGATACAGAGCCCATAGTATCGAGGGTCAGTTGCACTTGTTTCTCTTCTAGGCTCAGAGCTGCCTAGCAGTAGTCCATGATAATGTCTCATAACTTTGTCTATCAAACTGATAAGCACAGAAATGACAACACAGTGTTAGAAAAGGTATGGAGAAAGATGACTTTCAGATCATCGATAGAAACTTAAAATGGTACATCTTTCTGAAAAACAATATTGAGAGTTGCTAAAATACAATGACACCTTTGACCCAAATGTTTCACTTTAAAGAATTTGTCATGAGAAAAGTAATTTGTATACAATTTATATTAAGTGATGTTTAAGGTAATATTGAAATAGAAAATTGCAAACAACATAAATTTCCAGCAATCAAGGATTTGTTGAATAAATGTTAGTACATTGATAGAATTATATCTAATTAATGTGTAATGCTGTAAGAAAATATTTTTAAAATATTGTTAGGAAAATAGAGCACTCTAAAATAAGTCATATAACTGAAGACAGGAAGACTATACACTAAAATGTTAATGGTAGTTATCTCCAAGTTAATGTATGGGTTCAGTTAATATTTTTAGTGATCCTGAACTCAGTTTGATATATGTATTCAGTTTGAAAAACGCTGTAATTAAAACATCAGCAAATGTTCCATACTATAATTATATGTATTATACCATATTATATCTTAATGGCATGAAAGAAGATTATTCCCATGCTGGCTTCTTAAAATTATGTGCTTCCTTATATACAGAATTCTTACGTCTCTTTCGTGTTTACATTTCAATCATTATTCAGTCACACTTCACTGTGTGAACTTGAACCACACTTTACTGTGTCATCATTAAGTTATGTTAATAACTAAAGAGAAAGTCATTTTAAAGTAAATAAATAAGTATACCCTATAATTTTCTAGACCTTAACAAGGAATGCATTAAACATCTTGTGAAGGCTCTGTTAATTATTAAAATCAAGGGAATCCATCTTGTCATGAGTACGTGTGGTCTACGGTGTGGGCTTGTCAGAATAAACAGGGAATGAGAAGACATTAAGAACCACCTGAAGCTAAGAGTTATGTGAAAATCCAGGTTGACTTTTACTTTAATAACAATGAATAAATGTTACTTATTTTAACTTATTTACTCTAAAGCATAAAACCCTGGAAGTTTAGAGAGATAAGCAAGAGCAAGAGCAAGGGTCAAAATGCAAGAACTGAGATACTTTCTATTCTTCTATAGGTAATAACCGATTCTAGTGCCTTAGTATTTTACTAAGTTGATCTTCTTGGGGGGAAATAGAAAACATAATACAACAAACAAAACCCCACCTGGATCCAGGTTTAAATTTCAATGAGTATAATGTTATCTGAAAACTCATCTTTTTAATTCAATTCTAGTATATATAACCATAAAAGCAAATATAACATTTTCTATCTATTAAACATATATCAATTTTTTAAAATGAGGCATGCTGAAAGTTAGAAGAAGGACAGCATATTCTTCCATCTGCATTTCTAAGACAAAAATTCTCAGGCAAAAAAATGTTTTTAGTTAATGTCATCTGGAGAATCATATTTTTAATGTCTGATTACAATTTTAAGGTGTCACTATGATTCAGAAAAGTACATATTTTTGTTGTTAAATATGCATTTGCAAACCTATACACTAGTCAGATACACTGAACCATCACTTTGAATTATTAGCTTCTTTGATGTAATTTTTAAATTGCATTATGTACAAGTAGATTATTTGAGTTATGGGGGAAAACTTGTAAGACCTTAAAATTCACAAATTCAACTATTGTGAAAAACATTAATTAAGAAATTGATTCTGATGTCTCACTTTGAAAAATTATAACTTCTATGGCATCTCTTTCTCCAGATAGAGACATGAACTTCACCTTTGTATCATGTATTATTATGAAATAAATATTTTTGTCCTTCAACTTCATATGTTGAAGCCCTAACCCCCTAAAGTGATTGTACTGGGAATGGGCCCTTTAAGGAACTAAGGTTCAGCAAGGTCAAAAGAGTGGGGCCCTGAGCCAGTAACATCAGTGTTGTTATGAAACATGAGAGAGCCCTCCAGCCTTCTCCCCACGCACACGAGTACCAGAGGTCACGCAAGCACACAGCAAGAAAGGGGCACAGACAAGCTGTTATGATGTGGATGAAGAGAATCCCCCAAAACCAACATCCTCAGAGACGGGGCTTCAGAAAGGCATCGGATCCATCAGTGGGTCGTCTCCTGTGGATTCAGTGGCCGAGTGCGCTGTTGGAAGGGGAGGCATGTTGGCAAGGGTGGCCTGACCTGGAAGTGTGTATCTCCCTTCCGGCTCCTCCCCATCTGCTTCCGGGCCACCAGGACGTGAGCAGCTTTCCTCCATCAGACCCTTGAAGGCTTTGAAGCAATGAGCCACGAAAAATCTGTGCTCTTTTAAGTCGCCAGTGTCAAGTGTTTCATCTCCGTGACAGACACAAGCTAAGAAGAAAGCCCTCACCGTAAACTAAATTGGCAGAATCTTGACTTGAACTTCCAGTGTCCAGAGTTATAAGAAAATAAATTTATGTTGTTTAAGACATCTAATCTATGATATTTTGCTATGACATCCCAAGTACACCAATGTATAGTATATTCTTTTTATAATCTATGTATTTGTTTGGTGCTAACTCTACCAAACAAATTTGATTATGTTACTGATTAGTTGGATTTTCCTAAAAATAAGCTATTTCTGCTATCTAGATGTGGAATACGTTTTTCACACTGGAGATGGAAAATACCCAGTCTCATCCTTCTGCTACCTTTCCCTAAATATAGGTAGACATACTGCCAACTCATCACAGCTCTCTTTCCAAGGGAATCTAGACCAGACCTCATAATCTTTGTCATCAAAGTAACTGTTATCAAATGATAGAAGTAGACATTTAAATTGAAATCTACATTTCTACATTACACTAGAAGCTCACTGAACACCTGGCTATTACTTTATTGCTCATATATATCTGTTATGGTTTGCACCTAAAATATCCGCCCACAGTATCATGTGTCCAGAGGCCAGGCTTCGGGAAGGCGAGCGTATCTTGGGATGCTCTATGCATCAACAGAGTAGTCCACTGATGCGTTTGTAGCTGAATGTGCTAGTAGGTGAGGGTTGGGTGTGGGTGGGTCACTGGAAGTGTGACCTGGAAAGATCTATTCTTGTCCCTGGCTCCAGCCTCCTCCTTTTCTCCCTCCTCCTCTTCCTCCTCCACCCCCTTTTCCTCCTCTTCTTTCTCCTCCTCCTTCTCCTTCTATCTCTCTCTCCTTCTCCCTCTCCTTCTTCCTCTCTCTCTCTCCCTCTACCCCTCTTGGCCACCGCTGACTAAGCAGCTTTCTTCTGACATGTCCTTCCACCACGGCATTTCTGCTTTGGAGCCTGTCAGCCACAGACTGAACTCAGAAACTGTGACCCAAAGATAACCCTCCACCCCACTCAGCTGTGGTTGTCAGGTGTTTTCTCCCAGAAACAGCACAGTGACTAATACAATAGCCTGTAACCCTCCATATGATAAGAGGTCAGTAAATATTCCATGAATTAAAGAAACGGCATTTTGAAAATAGACCTCCTATGAAGGAAGTCCCCCATACAAGGGCTTTGGGATGTGAGTCAAGATCTTTACACAACTACACAGAAATTAAATAATCATGTATACTTTTAACTTTGAATACTTATCGCACAGGAATAATGAGTCAAAAAATGATGAAATTAATAATTCATAATTCACAATAATGAATGGTACATTATGTATTAAGTTCAGAGATAGAAAATGCAAGGACACAAAGAGTGGAAAGTTCAGTCTCCCCCTCCCCTCTAATATCTAGTTAAGATATTAGATATCACAACACAAAAATAGCTAACTCTCTTGCTACGTCACAAAGTTATCCAGGCTGGGCTTCAACTTGCAATCCTTCTGCCTCAGCTTCCCAGAGTGCTAGGACTATAGCTGTGGACTCCCGTGCCAAGCCCTGTTCTTATCCTTACATAGCAACAGAAAAGATAGACAACTCCAAACTCACCTTAGAGGCCAAAATTCTGAAAACAGGTACACTAGTCAGCTGCCTACCCTCAGAAAGGCATCTCTTCAGTCTTCTCTATCCTACTGAATTAAGTCAAGAGAGCGAACTTTAAACTTTTTAATAAAAATCAAAGTGGCCTTGATGCGTTAGTGACAGTGGTGTGGAGTTACTTTCCCAAAATCCTACAACTTACACATCTCTCACCAGTATACGCAATCTAACACACTTAATAACTTGTTCCTTATTCCAAATGCTTACAATTTTATTCACTTGTGTAATACACTTTCCCCAGGATAAGCCCAGAGCTGATTGAAGAATGTAGTGACTAATTTCTGAAGCCAAGCAAGGTGTTTGTATAACCTTTAACATCCAAGATTGTGACTTGATTATCTGATTCAGCTAGGAAAGCGCCTTATACTCCAAGTAACAACCAAAACCAGTGAGTGGCAGGAAAATGAATTAAGATTATGAAATATTAATTATCCTTTTTGATCTTTTCATTTAAAAAATCCATTCCCCCTTCATTTTCTCTATATTCAAAGCTGTACTGTAGATAATATACCTCTGAATTTAAAAGGCTATCACCAGTGATATTTGCAAAATAAATCTTCCGATCACACACTGAATATTTAGTGAGAAACAATATAGTGCCTGGCTGCTCCTCCATTATTGATATCCTGCATAGCTGGAAAGATTGTAAATTTGTGAATATAGGTCAAATTAAGCATTAAATGTAAAATTAAAATTTTCCTTCCATTTCAAGCCTTGGGCAGTAATGAGTGAAGATACTGCCATGAAAGAACTTCCTAAAATAACCCATTTTAAGTGAACTCGAAAGCTTTTCCCATAAAAGAACACCTAGCTCATCTCAAGAGTGAATCTCACATCACTAAAATCTACCTGACTATATTTAAGAGCAGGTTCCATAGTTCATCTCTTTTACCTTTAATTTTTTTTATTTTGTGCACATATATTCTATTCATCTCTGACAACATCATATAGTTGATTCCTGCTGAGACTGCCTAAGCAAGAATTTATTAAAACGTGTGCATTTAAAATGTGAAATATCAAAACATCTGCACTTTCCTTTTTCTTTTGTACAGATTGGATGTCACTATTAGAACTAGTATAGGAGGTGATTTCCATTTAATTTTTATTGTGATTTTGAGACCACATAAAAATTTTATTTGATGTTCTTGGTATAGTGAGTGGGCAGAATATTACTGAGGAGACAAACCAGGTTAAAATGAGGAAGCTAAATAGTGAGGCTGCCCCCTCCCCTTCCAGGTTTGACAACTATAGTAGATTTTGCTGACTTGTAGGAAACTTCTGACAATGTTGTTCATAGAACAAGAGAAAGAGCAGCCTAGAACCATTTCAGGCCACCAAATTTATAAAAGGGTATGAGTGCCAAATGCCCAAGACCCTGGGTAAACACTGGCCCTCCCCCAGTGACCTCTTCATTCCGGTGAGCCTATTCTAACGTGACTCTGCCTACGAGCTTTGCTCTGCCCTCCAGGCAAGTAAAACATGGTGGAGATTCAAAGCCTCCAGAAGAAGCCCTCAGCCAATAAGAGAAGTGGATAAGAATCCTGTAGATACATACAGCCAATAAGAGAAGAGGATGGGGACCTGGTAGGTACATACCCCCTGTTCTGCCTATCAGTTGAGGGAATGCTGAAGCATGTTCCATGCTGCTCTGAGCAGAGATGAGTTTCAGTTGCCCAGTGTTAACTGCTTTGATTCATTTTACTTTGTTGGTTCCTTCACTTTTTTCTCCGTTCTCTTACTGGTACTTCCTAGGCTCACCTCCCAAAATGAACTACGCATAGGTAAATGAAGCCTTATCTGGAGGTCTAATTCTAAAGGAATCCAAACAAAATAGGACTCTGGATTTGAGGAGGTTCAAAAGGAAAACTCAGCTGAATATTATTCATGGATTCCTAGACAGAGCTGCCAGAGAGCAATGATTCTGGTCCATGAGATGCATCTATATTTTTAACAGATTTGTGAACAGTTCATATCAGTGAAAACAATTACAGAGGGAATTATAGAATAACTACAAGAAAGTTTTAAAATCATATCACTTAACCTTCTGACCTAATGTCATACAAACCAGGATGAAAATGGATGTACCTGCAACAACTGGGAGAAGCTCTGCAAAATGCTAAGGGAACTACAAAATTCATATTTAATTAGAGAAGCAGAGATTAATGTTAGCAGAGGCCAATGAAGATAGACTTGGAAGAGAGAATCTTCACTGAGCCTTGAAGTACAAGCAGTACTGCATTTCACCTCCCTTCCCAAAGACGGGAGGAGAGGCACTCAGTTTAAAAACAATGAAAGAAAGCAGACATCGTACTCAGGAAAGGTTTATTAGTTCTTTCTGTGTGTTAGTCAACAAAGATGAACCTTTGGCTGGGGTCACTTGAAGGAAAACAGAGTGCAGTGCTGACTTCTTCCCAGCACACGGAGTCCCACAGACTCTTCTGGGGAGGGAGCTCACTTCTCCCCCATTGATTCCTCCTGAGATATCTATTACTGGGCTACAAAAAATGCCATCTTATAAGACTCACTTCAAGGGCTCTGATGAGCACCATCAGGGTTGGATGCGGTCTCAATTCCTGTAGCTGCTGAGGCCTGAGGAACTGTGCACAGATGGTGCCGCTGCTGCTCAGCAGCACAGGGCTAGCAAAATGGGCTACAGTGTCTGTGGTGCAGATTCAGGAGATGCCCTGCCCTCCTACCCACACCAGGCTTCATCACATAGCAAGTAGAGAACCCCAGCTCCAGGTACCTTAGGCACAAAGGGGATATTTTTAATGAAATTCAGGGACAGCACATGGAATCAAGGGAATAGCTTATGTGCCTTGAGCAGGAGGAGGGCAGCAGTGCAGAACTCAGAGCTGACAGGGCTGTACACATGCTATGGATTTTCCACCCTGGTTTTGTATGGTTTCCTAATCCTACTTGGTCATGGCCCCACAGCAGCAAATTCACACCTCTGCTGTTCCCTGACCGAGGAGAGCAGGTGGGGAGGAGCTCACGAGCTACTGGTGGATCCAGCTCTGTGGCAAGGAAACGAGGGACCTGTACAAGGATGCTGTTCTCCATGTAGACCACATGACTAGGATTAGAAGCAGAGCAATAGTTTCTGGCAAAAGAGTGGGGAGGAAGAGGAAAACTGAACTCCAGTCACAGAGGACCAGTGGGGGAAGTCACTGTGGTCAGGGACCTCAATTAGAATACGGGTACAGGGAGCACAAAGAACAGACTTCTGAAGAAAGGAAGAGAGATTTTCAAAAGGATCCCAGGCCGAAACACACTGTGCCCAACTATTTTCCTACACATATAGCAGGCTTTGTGTTAACTGAACACGGCCTTTTCCCAGGCAACTCCAGTTACACACCCGCAAAGCCTAAGTGCACTGTACAGAACCATTGTCCTAATTTCCCATAGAACCCAAAGCCCAAAGCTCTTGTGCAAGAATGCGCTGCCATCCAAAGCACAGCCAACTCCAAATCTCATCCTCTTTTATATTACCTTGATATTTTTCATTCATATCTCACATCTTTCACTGAGCATATTTTCTAGAATTTGAATAATGAAAAATGCAAGAGGTATTATTATGATGGGTGACAATATATTTTAAGGTGCACACTTGCAAAACTAAACTAAAGTACACACATACAAAACTAAAGGTGACTCTAAAATGGAAGTTCCACTGGAGAAGACAGTCTGCTTGGCTGGAGAGAGGTATCTAAATCAGAGGTGGCATCTGGTGATGGCTATTTGGCTCATAGAACCAGAATCGTTGCTGACCTTGGTGTGACATCTGCAGTGGTTTTTCCTCATTCAGTCAAACACAAATGCACCCCTGCAGAAAATGCTAAAGTTCAAACTTAATGGAGACCACTATGAAGCAGCCCAAGCAGGACTTAAATTAAGCAATTGGCATTTTATTTGTGAATCTGTCTAAAGCCTAGGCCACTTGTCTGGAAGTGGGCAGTAGACTCAGTAAGTGAACCTCTGTGAGTCACTAATCCCTACTAAGGCACATAAAGTTGGAAAGCCTCAAAGGATAATAACATCACAGCCAAGGACACCTGGATCTGATCTCAACTAGATTAAGACTATGGCCTCAGGCATCTCACTCCTGGGTAGGTTAACTTAGACCTTATTAAGGATTAATTTAATACCTTACTTGGAGCAGTTCTTGAGTAATTCAATCCTTTCTGAATACTCCAAATAACCAAATAAATGTGGACCACCCAGAGAAGGCCTTGGTCTTAGCCATGAGAGAATCTCAAATTCTGCGAAAGGGCTCTGATCCTTCTGCAGCCCTGAAGTCATTCCATTTGCCTCTGTTATTTAGCCTTTGCCATGCACTTTAGGAGATTACAGACCTGATCAGCCCACAATAACTGAGGGATATTAGTAACTCTATACAAACTTCTTTAGGAGGAAAAGTCTTCTTCAGTCGAATCCACAAGTTCATTAAAGAAGAAAAGGAACATTCACCTGACAGTCATCTTATGGGACACATCAGAGCAACCTCACCACCACTGCCTTCAAACAGAGACAGGGCATTCCTCATATGGATCAGTTGAAGCCCAGATGATCTTTGAATGTCATTACCAACTTCGGACCTTACAGATATTTCCACACTGGCCATATACAATTGAAAATCTTGTATACACTGTGTAGAAACCAAAGAAAATGCATTATTTGGTACAAAAGATCACTTTCTCTCCCTGACTCCTATATAGTTCTCAATAAAACACCATTCTCCCCATCTCTAACACATCATACTCTGCCTGATGACGCCTTATTTCTCAGCTCCAGCACCGTCAGAACCTTTCTTCTCATGCCCACAGGCACATCTTTAGTATCCTAGATTAGGAAAGTCATGTATGGCCTGACAGACAAATCTTGGCCACCACTTGCTTTTAGTAAATCAAGTTTTACTAGAACACAGACATATTCATTTCTACATTTTCTGTTGCTGTTTTAACACTCCAGTAGGAAAGATGAGTGGTTGAGATAGGCTGGCTTTCAGCGTCTTGTTTTTAAGTGCTGAGTGTCAATCCCAGGGCTTCATGTGCACTAAGCGAGGGCTCCACCATTAAGCCACACCTCCAGCCCTCAAACCTAAAATATTTACTATGTGGCCATTCAAAGAAAATATTCACCTGTGCCTATCCTATACTATTGCAACAGGTCTGCCCTGCTCTAATTTCTTTCCAGTTCTTTCTTTGTAAAATTATTTTACAGAACCCTGAACAGAATGACCAATGGCTCTTACCACAGTCCTATGCATATATGCCCTAATTAAAAGTTACTAAACCTTTTCACTGCATTAGAACCTATACTATGGTTCTAGCAGTTGGGCCCAGCTCACTCCTGCGAATTCTTTCGCTGCCTCCCTTCACTCCACACCCACCTCATTGCTTTCCATTTACTTCAGGCACTAAACCCTTCCTGCTTCAGGGGCTTTGTGACCGCTGGCCCTTTCCATGCAGTGCTCCACCCCACTCATCATTTGAGAGAAGGTGATGGTCCACCTTCATCTGGACAGCATCCATCATCCTTCAGGTCTTTGCTTCAACGTTCTCTCCTAAAAAATGAGCCCATTCTTTCTAAATGATTCCTTTTCACATTGCTCTTTTCTGACACTTGATTCTTCTCTTTTTTTATAGAGAGAAATTCAGCATGTATTTGTTTGCTTATTGGATTATCATCTGTCTTACTGATTATAATAGTTATCTGTCACTTTGCACCTGGCACTTGTCTAATAGTAAGTACCAAAGCATCATTATGAATGAATGATCTTGCTTGTCCTCCCCCAACATATTCATTCTTTAGCCCAAAACAATTTACCTATTTCCTATTATTCTCTTCTGGTTATATGCCTTGTCTACATAAACTGAGATAAGCATCATTTCCCAAATACACACTGTACTTTTTTACTTCAGAATTTACTTGGTCTCTCTCACCACAACTGCCCACCATTTTTACTCAGGAAAATCTTTCTCTTCTAGGCTTTCTCACACAATTATTCTTGGAAACTGTATTATAGTGAAAATGTGAATAGTATAAAATTAAAGACACTTTTCTTAAGAACACTTCCATTTCAATAAATGGAAAAACATTCCTGTTCATGGTTAAGAAGAACCAACATTGTGAAAATGGCCATACTACTAAAATTGTTATAAAGATTTAATGCAATTCCCATTAAACTACCATTAGCATATATCACAGATCTAGAGAAAACATGCCTTAAATTCATCTGGAACCAGAAGAGACCCAGAATAGCAAAAGCAATCCTGGGCAACAAGGACAAGTCAGGTAGAATCACAATCCCTGACCTGACATTATACTGCAAAGCTACTGTAATAAAATCAACCTGGTACTGGCTAAAAAACAGACCTAAGGATCAATGGAACACACTGGAAGATGCAGCCACAACCAAAAACACACTCAGCCACCTAATATTTGAAAAAGGGGCCAAACAAACTCACTGGAAAAAAGAAGGCCTGTTTAATAAATGGAGCTGGAAAAACTGGCTCGCCTCTTGCCAAAGACTGAAAATAGACCCCAGTCTATCACCACGCACCAAACTCAAGTCAAAATGGATCACAGATCTCAATATTAAAACAGAAACTCTAAATCTATTGGAAGAGAAAGTAGGTAAGAATCTTGAAGACATAGGAGTAGGCAGAGAGTTCATGAACAAAAATCAAACTTCAAGGGAAACACTTCAAAGAATCAATAACTGGGACCTCATCTTACTGAAGTTTCTGCACATCTAAAGAAATCAGCAGCAAAGTGAAAAGAAAACCCACAAACTGGGGGAAAATCCTAGCTGGCTATCCCTCGGACAAAGGTCTTCTATCTAGAACATACAAAGAATTAAAAAACATGAACCCATCCAAATTCAAAGACCCAATCCAGAAATGGGCATCTGAGATTAATACATACTTATCAGATAAAGAAATACAAATGGCAAATAAATATATGAGAAAATGTTCTACATCTTTAGGCATTCTAAAAATGCAAATAAAAACAACACTGAGATTTCATCTCACCCCTGTAAGATTGGCCAGCATTAAGAAATCATCCAATAACAAATGCTGGTGAGACTGTGGAGAAATAGGTACTCTTCTGCACTCTTGGTGGGAATGCAGACTGGTGAAACTACTGTAGAGGTCAGTTTGGAGATTCCTTAGCACATTTGGTCTAGAGGTCCCATTCAACCCAGCTATTCCTCTTCTGGGTATTTTCCCAGAAGATCTGAAATCATTATATCACGGCAATATATGTGCACCCATGTTTATAGCAGCACAATTTGTAATAGCTAAATTGTGGAAGCAACCCAAATGTCCATCCACAGAAGACTGGATTAAAAATATGTGGCATTTTTATATAGTGGAATATTATTCAGCTGTGAAGAGGGACAGATTTGGGGCCTTTGTAGACAAATGGTCACAATTGGACACCATACTCATAAGTGAAATAAATCAGAGGTTCATGTGCAGGCAGCGTATTGTATCACTGGGGTAGGAATCTGAAGGTGGGAATGTGGATTTGGGGATGTGAAGGGAATCTGCTCAAAGGTGAGGAGCAGGTGGGATGGGGGAGGAGGAAAAGGAAGAGAGAGACAAACATGTATCTACATATGTATATGTAGGATGGCTCATATGGTGCCAGTGTTGACCTGTGTCGCTTTATGGTAAGGAACAGTTCATGATTGTTTGATCAAGATTGTATGTCTATATGTGATTTCAGAAACATGCACTTTGAAGTTATCAATGTGTGGTCCAGTAACCATTGGTGATTCCCTGTTGCTTTGTCCATAATGCAATTTTGATTGTACTGCTCTTGTGCTACTTTGTGTCTTTTTGTTAATGTTTTCTTTTGTTGTTGTTGTGCTTTTTTTTGTTTGTTTTCTTTGTTTTTTATACTTTTAAAAATAAAAAATAAAAAAGAACACTTCCTCAAACAATTTTTAATATAGTTTGATTACTTAATGGCAAAATACAATTCAGTTCTGTGTGGACCGTGCCATAATTCACTCCAGTCTGAGTACTAGACAGGCTTCATTCGGAGCTAATTTAGAGTACAGACAGATGAGTTATCTATTCTCCAAGTGTTTTCTGTTAATTGCTCAACCACAATTTTTTCAAGTTAATTAAATGTTTTTCAAATTGTATTATACATGTTTGCACTACATAATTATTACATTCCCCATGGAGAGTTGATACATAGTACATCTTGAGTCTTTTTTTCATTGTTTTCTCCTTCTCTCCTCCCCCTGCAATGAGTACTGAGATACCCCTACCCATTTCAGTAAAACTAAACTGAAAATCCAGTAAATGACATTGTGGAAATCTGAGGAACCTGACCTGAACTCATTCCCATAAAGATATCCAACTCATTTCCCCTCAGCAATAAGAGAACATATTCTTGTAACACTCATGATGAGGCATTGTACCTAGGATAGAGCAATCTCCATGGATGAGTTTAGAGCTAAACAAGATGTTCAGAGGTGGTCACAAGAGGTAGATCACAGGGGAGTGGTCCGAAAGGCCCTCTCTCTCTCTCTCTCTCTCTCTCTCTCTCTCTCTCTGCTTCCTGTTTGCCATGCTGTGAGCTGCTTCTCCTCTACCACGTCCCCCGCCCTGCTGCCCTGCCTTGGAGCCAGCCAGCTATGACTGAAACCTCCACAAACTGTGAGCCAAAACAAACCTTTCCTTCTTCAAGTTGCATGTGTAAGGTACTGTATCTCAGTAATATGAAAGTATTTGAAACATTTGCCAATGGGATTTAGCTGCATCTCCTTCCCTCAAGAAAAGCAAATGGATAGACAGATAAAAGGGCTAGAGAGAAGAGAGTTTAGCAGGAATCCCACCTCATGGAAGAAAGCACTAGGCATTTCTTTCCTGACATTAATGAAGAGGAATTTCTCTAGAAATTATACCAATGTTAAAAGTGTAAGGGAATACAGTTATTCATGATAGTTTTAGCACAAAAGAGTTAAATCTCCATCTTCACAACAGAAATTTAATAGGCCTTGTTAAAATGGACATCAATAAATGACAGTAAAAACATATTTGGAAATAAGATGCTAAAGAAATAGCTAAAAACAATGGTAAGATTTGCAAGTGATCAACTTAGCCGGAGGGAGCTTGGGGAAGGAGATGTGGCATGGGGTCTCCCAACACCATGATATGAAGACCTCTGGTAGTACAAGGTGTACTGCTGGGAATGGAGAACGATGGGTTAGGTTGAATCATGTGAAATCACTGCTCTTTGACTTTTTGTTACCTAAAAAACTGTCAGTTTCATAAGATTTATACTGAGTTTCCAAGGTTTTTTAATTGTTTTCATGTTGTTTTGTTTTTATCTTTGTTGCTGTCATTTTCTTTTCTCTTTAAAATAAAATATAGAAAAAAAGTTAACAGAAAGTTAATTTTTAAAACTTCTTTCTTTAATTTAAGTTTATTGGTACATTCTGAATAGGCATAATGACCACATTCATTGCAGGAAGTTTGTACTTGCACCTGATAGACATTTATGCTTCTTCTCGTATTTCCCTGCCCTCCCTTCAGGCCCTCCCCTCCTGATTTACAAAAGCTGTGTGTCCATTTGTACCCTCTTTCCTCTTTTTCTTTTCCCTTCCTTCTTCTCTTAATCCCTCCCCCTATTTGAACATTTTCTTCCCATTTAATGAAAAGAAAAGGCTCGGTCTTTGGGGTACATTTCCTTCCCCTTTTAGGATTTTTGCCAGCCTCTCCATTAAGTTCACTATTTTTCAGTTTGCAGAAGCTCTTTTATTCTGCTTTTTTAAGAAAAGAAAGGGTCAAAAAATAATTTTAAAATATTTAATAATTAAACATTAACTGTTCTTTTCAGTAAACCAACAAATTATACTACCAACCAGTAGTATAATTAGCTAGCATATAAATAAATATATATTCCCTTCCTTCTCTACTTTAAAGATGACAATATGCAATATAACAACCATTGTTGATTACCTGTCATGCTTTGAAATTCTATATAATTTTTAATGTTTTTTTTATTTTTATTCTCTTTACAAGAAAAGGAAAAGCAAAGGGAAACCCGAAGCAGGACTTAAAGGAGAACACTCTCTCCCAGCCTTCAACAGTCCCCCTCAAAAAGCCCCTCCCCAGGGCTGTAAACCCCTTGTTCTGGTACAGATAAGATTGGCCCCTGTGACCTGTAAACAGCCCTATGGCGCTCTGTTCTCCCAAAACTCATGAGCCTCTGTCTTCTTTCAAGACTTATTTGCTTTTAATTGCTTTATGTCACTTCTGCACCCCCATCCCACCCGCCCCACCCCATTTCTCTGCACTAGCGAGATCAACCCCCTTAGCAAAATGCACTTAAACTGGAATTTGCCTTCAGGGCCTCTCCGCGGCTTTGAAGCTTTGAACATCGTAAGGTCAAGCTGAGCCAGTATGCACCTGAAACCTTGAAAAAAACTCCTATTTCCCCATTGGTCTTGCTGATCTCTCAGCCTCCACAAGAAACCTACATCCCCATCCCTGGTTTGGCTAATGTGACCAACCCATGAGTTTTCCCAGAGGCTGGGCTCTTCTGCGGCTGCTGCATATGGGCACTTCGCTCTCCCTCGCAGGGTAAATGGCTCTGGCAGGCACCAGGGTTTTAAGCAGCCACGTCCATCACGCATGGTCTTCCTCTGAGTTCCTGCTTTCCTCTGAACCCTAGGGTCCTGGATCTATGCCTCACCACGCTCAGATTTCCCTCATGGATACCGCTACTTGCAGGAAGCCGGGACCCTTCTGTACACAGCCCTTCTCATCCCTCACCACTCTCTTTCCCTAAGTGTTCGCCTAAAGCAGCAGCTCTGCTGGTTACAGCGTAACAACTACTCTGCAGAACCCTATTTGTGTGGTCTCCCCAGCGATTGGCAGTACCATCAAGGAAGCAGGAGTGTCCCCTCAAAAGAGTAACACTAATGGTAAGACTGTCTAGCAGTCTGTCTGGCCGGTGGGCGGGATGCTGAGTGGCTCTGAGTACCTTCTGAGCATCCCTTAAATCACGTTAGCAAAATGCCCACCTGATCTAAGTGAGAAGCACTTGGGTAAGGAGAGAAACAAGGCTTCTGCCATTAGCCCTCTGGGGAGTGTGGGTGGGTCCCTCCTCCTCTGTGAGTCCCTGTCTCTCTCTTTTTTTTTTTTTTTTCTGCTCACTTTGTTTAATAGGCAATTTAAGGTTTTCTCCCTAGGAAGTGCAGTGGTGAAGTCCAAACACTATCTGACAGGGCTGATACATGACAGGGCTGAAATAACTGAGACGTGCTGATGTTAAGAGTTCCTGAGCTTCCGGTCATTTTATCCTTACATGGGTCTTAATGGGGGTAGATTTTAACCAAAATCAAGTTGAGATATAAAAGTAGTAAACTGACTTGAAGATTATGGACAGGAACAGCAGGAAGGAACATTCCACTGACTACAGGTTGCTGAGGGCCTTCACTCCGGGAAGGATTTTGCCTTCTAGAAGCTCCAGACTGGCACCCCCGCCGGTGCTCACGTGGCTCACTTTGTCTTCGGTGTTCCGTTTGGCACAGCAGGTGGCAGCGTCTCCGCCCCCTATTATGGTGACACAGCCTTTGGAAGTGGCCTTCACGACCTCGTCCATGAGGGCTTTGGTGCCCTGAGCAAAGGCGTTCCATTCAAACACTCCCATGGGGCCATTCCAAACGATTAGCTTTGCCTGGGCTACAACTTGAGCGAACTTTTTATTGCTTTCAGGACCACAGTCGAAACCCATCCAGCCAGGAGGTCTGCCAGATTCTACAGTGGCTTTTCCAACATCAGCATTTTCATCAAACTTATCACCAGTGACAAAGTCAACAGGAAAGGTAATAGTGACTCCATTCCCACTCGCTTTGTCCATGATATCTTTGACAGTCTTGGCCCCTCCTCACAAAACACGGAGGCACCAATCTCCATGGTGTTGAGTACTTTCAGGAAGGTATAAGCCATCCCACCTCCAATAATCATGTGATTGACCTTGTCCAGCATATTTTTGATGAGTTGGATCTTGTCTGCCACTTTGGCCCCACCGAGGATAGCCAGAAAGGGTCTCTCTGGGTTTTCCAAGGCTTTGGCAAAGTATTCCAGCTCCTTGTTCATCAGGAACCCAGATGCCTTCTGGGGCAGGTCCACACCCACCATAGAACTGTGAGCCCGGTGTGCGGTGCCAAAGGCATCGTTGACGTATACGTCCTCCAGCTTGGAGAGGGACTCTTGGAAGGCTTGTATTTTATCTGGCTCAGCTTTCAGCTTCTTTCCAGAAGGATCTTGGCCCTTTCCTTCTTCTTCCACATGGAAGCGCAGATTCTCCAGGAGGATAACAGACCCGGTGGCGGGATTGGCACAGGCTTTCTCCACTTCTGGACCCACGCAATCCTTCAAGAACAGAACACTTTTGCCCAGCAAGTTTTTGAGCTCAGCAGCAACGGGTTCCAAGGAGTATTTGTCAGGCATGGCCACACCATCAGGCTGGCCCAGGTGACTCATAAGAACGACACTCTTGGCTCCTTGATCGAGGGAATGCTTGATGCTTGGAATGGCAGCCTTGATTCTCTGGTTGTTTGTAATCTGCTGATTCTTCATAGGGACATTGAAGTCTACCCTCATGATGACTCGTTTCCCCTTAACATCCAGTTTGTCTAAAGTCAACTTTTTGGAAAGAGACATCTTGAGGTATCAAGGCTGCTGCCTGAACCCACTTTCTGTTGGAGATCCCTTAACTGCTGCTGATTGCTGGGCAGTTGGAAATTTCTAACGCCCTGATTGCCCCACCTCTTCCTTCTGATGCTAAGAGTCTCACTCTGTGATTGGGCCACAGTCCTGTCAATCTGGACTTACAGTGTTGCCTGTACTGGTTCAAAGGGAAATCTTTTCCGTACCTGCTACCTGCGTTGGGGAGAGTTGAAGCGGAGAAATGCCAGACTAAGAATGGTCAGAAGGTCTGAGCCGAACCCACTTACTGTTGGAGATCTCTTAACTGCTGCTGGTTGCTGGGCAGTTGCAAATCACCCCTGTCTCTCTCTTGTAAAAGGAAAATGTTAGTATCAAAGGTCGTACCATTTGAAAGTTTTAGGATTTTAAGTCTAGCGCCTGGCCTAATTTTAAACAAAGCATTCCATCCAAGAAGCATACTGAAGTTCAAATAAAGACTTTCCAGTATTGAGCAAAATGTAAACTTCCCATTTCTTTCCACAGTTTCCTTTTATTTTCCTTTACCGTTTTTTCCTTAGGCTAGTGTTCTACTTCGCCAGTAGGTGGCACTCCATTACAACGCTCAGTTGCTTTCTGCCTAAGCACTCATTCCACAGTAGAGAAAATAACTAGCCGCGGCAAATCGGACAGACGTAGCCTCATCTGCCCTCGTCCAGTGTGCCGCGCTTTGGGCGCCTCGCACTCCAGCTCCTAAACTCTGGATTGTATAAACTCCTGGGTGCGGACGCCCTTCCTTCCCAGGTAAGACACAGGCCCCCGCAGTCCCTCCTGTTCTCCTCCAGGACAAAGAATGGACCCCTCATTTCTCACGGCTGGGAGGGACCCTGAAGGATGCAGAAAAGCGTCACGTTTTGGCTTATACCCTAAAACCGTTGGGATGAGCTAATCCTGAAGATAAATGGCATGGTCTTTTAGATTTTAAGTCGGACAAGCAATTAATTTACAGCAGCTTCCTCCAGCTTGAGATGGATCTTTGGCGACTCTTCCGCTCCCTCTTGTGGTAGAAGCCTCACCCACGCGCCACCACGCAAAACCGCTCTGAAGCTCGGCCGGCTTAGGTACATCCTAGTGGTTTCCTAAGACTGTGAGGGGATACATTTTAGTTTGGCTGTTTATGTGAAGTGGTGGTGAACTAAACCCTATGACTCCATGCTGAGGCTTTCCTGGGAAAGCCGTCCTGGTTCCGAATAACTTTCATTCTACCCTCCAGCAGTGTTTTCTCCGCCGCCTGAAAGCCTTGTCATGAGAACATGCAAACCAGTACAACGGCCAACCAAACAACAGCCTGTGTTCCTACTCTTCACTTCTGGCTCTAAATGCCGTATCTAATCCCTGCCTTTACCCCCCACAGACATGGGAGCTAAACATGTTTCTCTATTATCTTGATTTGAGCTACAGACTCTATCCTGGCTTATTCTTTATCACCTGAAGACATGTGTAAGCACAGATAGCACTTACTCATGCCTCAGTTACTTAGCTGGCAGTATTACTGCAGAGAGCCAGGCTTGAGATTTAGATCTAGAATCTGGTACCAACTTTTCTTCCCCAGTGAGTCTCAGCTTTCCTTAGTTAAAACTGAGGTATCCTCCGCTCTTAGCCATTTTATGGTGTTTCGTTTCCTCAGCACAAACTCAAAAACCCATGACAAAGTCTGATCCTTAAAACCCATTTTTACACAAACATTTCACTTAACCATATTTAACAATAGGCTCCATGATTTCAAACTTAAAAGACAACAAAAATGGACAATGCGTACAGCACATGCTTAGTATGCACAAGGCTGGCGTTCAAGCCCCAGCACACACACACAAAAGGCAATACTGACCCAGAGAAATAAAGTAATTAAAAGTATTTAGAAAAACATATTAAACTGGTGAAAAGCAAATATACAACTACTGTCTAAAATTGCTTCCCAGACTTCAACTGTATTCAAGTCTCCAGGCTAGAACCTATCAGTGGTACACCACTGGGAAACCACCAATAAGCCCCATCTGTGACTCCTGTAATAAAACAATGCCTGTTATTAATCCAAGAAAGAAGATATAAGTGGTAGATACATTACTTGCCTAGAAAATTTCTAAAAAGGATTTAAATGACCCAGAAATTCCAGTTTTCTGTACCAGTGAAATTTTGTATCTTGCTCAAGTTTTTCTCCTGGAGCATCTGGGTCAGCCTGTTATACCTGGAGGCCTGGTTTCTGCTCTAGTACCCAGATTCTAAGGTTCATAGGTCCACTTCCCAGTCAGGAGGGTCCTCACCCAAGCAAGGAGCTGAGCTGTCTAATCAAACCCTCTTTATATCCTCTGGTGCCTCTTTCATTTGCTCTGCCTTCCAGATTTTATGTGTATCTCTCTGGGATAAAATTCATTCAGTCTTTTGAAAATAAAGCAGTCTGTTTAACCATGCCCCAAAGAAACCTCCCTTACTCTATTTAATAGCCATGTCATCTACCAATGAACACTGAACTGTGGAGATCAAACTAAGGACATCTCTCATCAGTTGTGCTTTATCCATTAAATGGGTGTGAATCTGTGATGATGTTGGCTTTTCTTATTAGCCTGATGACTAATTGAGTTTGAGACGGTGGCTGTCAAATGCTGGAAAAGGCATAATTTATGCTAAGAATGTTTTTTATCTCTCATATGTCTTAGTTCAGACAGATAAAAGAAATCATTACTGTATCAGGACTGTGACAATAGGCAACTGCTAACATAGAATTACCTCCAGTTAGCAGTCTGCTAAATGAAAGCACCGAGTTTCCATCTTTCCTTTCACCTGCCGCTCCTAGGCAGGCGGTCTGCAGGTTTTCATTTGCATCTACTGCAGTGGCAATAGCTGTTCCATTCCATTATCCTTCCCTGAGATCGTACTGACTCTGCCACTGGGAACCATGGAAACAAGTGATGGTGCTGGTGAAGAAGCAGCTGCCAGAACTGTCCCATTGCTCAGATGATGCACACCCGAGCCTGGCCCCTCTCTGAAACAAGAACACAGAAACGTTCCGGTTACCCAGGAAGGAACGCCGCTTCCAGTCCTTAACCTGACAGTCATTGCTCTCAACAGGTACTGAAAAATGGCAGTTTGTGAATGGAAAAGTTAGGCTGATAAGTGAACTGGGATTATGAAACCACCTTCTGGGGGAAAAGGAAGTAAAACTGTAATGACAGATTTTTAATTGTTTTAAACAGGATGCACACATCAGAACCAAAATGTTGAATTCTGGTGATTACATATTTGCCTGACTTTTATCACGGAATATTTTCATTAACCAAATCTTAAACACTGGTAAGAATCATTTTGCAAAGACTTCCTACGTTTTGTGACATCGCTTGCTAGAATCTTCTGCCTTTCCTGGGAATTAACTCTCATAGACCCTCCCCCTTTCATAATCTCCTCCACGCTTCATCACTGTCCTGCCTCAGGCCTGCCCAGGTATCTCTGACAAAGCACATCTAGCCGGCCGGCCCATGGGCCAGCTCCTCAGACTGGCCCTGAGAGCACAGTTCTCTCCACTCTCACCTGAGCTGCTGCTCACACGTCAGAACATTGGCTCCCTCACGATTTTTCTGATGACATATTCCTTAACGTCTTCAGTAATGTATGTGGAATAACAGCATCTAAGAGTTTAGATTTAGAGACCTGAAGAATCAAAGGACAGGTACTGGCATCTCAGGGAAGCCAAGGAGCAGTTTTCACCTCACCTCCGTTCATGTCCCAGGCCTTTTGTTTCCAGGAGGGTCCCAGTGTGCTCAAGCTACAGCCACAGTTCTTCACCCCGCAGTGTCGTTTCCTTCCCAGTGTCATTTCCTTCCCTCTCTGCTCTCTCTCCCAAACAAACCGCTCAGAACATCCATCAATAAGAAGCAGGCGAAGACCAACTTGTAACCCTAAACTGTAAGAGAATGAAATTCAAACATTCTCTCCAAAGGAATTTACATAGTCGATGGCAAGTGCCAAGAGCAAACTAATTTTAGGGATAGATGGATCCAGTGCTGAGGCAACATCTTCAGAAACCTCTCTCCGCTTGTCAGCTGTCTCTGTGGCCTCACCTTCTTTCCAAGGGACAGTCTCTCTGTGATGGCGGAGGACCACCAGCAGCTGCAGTTTACTTAATCCTCACAGCTGCTGGTCCCCATGAGACAAGAGCATCCGTTTTCCCAAGTCCAGTAAAAATCTCAGGGTTGCCCCTGATTGACCTAGCTTAATCATGAAGCATCCCTGAACCATGTATTAAGTCTGGGTGCACTGTGTTCTAATTAGCCTTAGGTCACGTGTCTCTCATAAACACTTAGGACACGCTGCCGACTTCCATGGAGGTTCTCTTACCAGAAGCACATAAGAGGCATGCTGAGCAAGCACAACTGTATTTATGATAACAGCCCATTGTGCTAATTTAAATCCCTCAGCCTAAACAAGTAGGTGTACAGAGATATTTGTGGTATTAATAACAAGGTCATGGGAAGCAGAGTTTTTGGAACCACTCTATCTGTACTTCCTGCATGTGGCTATTGATTGCAAACATATTTAACTCCTTCAAAATGTTATCATCAGTGTGATAGGAGAAGTATTTGTATTGGAATTATCCTTGTCCAGACATCATTCTCTAAAGCAATGGAATTCAAATTTGTTTCTAAGTACCAAGACTTCATCAAATAAAATTGTATATGAAATTCAAAAATATAAAATAGATTAAAATGAGCTGCTCTGTTAACAACTAGAGTTGGAGGTTAATCAGAATAAAGGGGCAGACACAAAGATGGGGCCTGTGCTTCTCTCCCGCTTGGTGCTCCATGGAAGGGATATGGTTTGAAACTTACAGATCTGACACTCGGGGTACCAGGCTCTTAACTATAAATATTAGTTACAGTTATCTAACCCAATTTTCTTACCATAACCAAATATGAAGGGATTCATTTAAAGTAGCAAATGTATTAAGGCCCTATATTTAAAAAACAGCAACCTAAGAAGCAAATTGACTGCATCACAATCTGAAGTCAAATCTATGTTTTGATCAGTCACTTCTAGTCATTGTTTACACGAATTTTAAAATGTTTATAATAGCAGATAGTGAACATCACACTAGCATGTGCTGTGTATGTTTTCCTCCTGACCTTCCCTTTCTGTTCTCCCTTTATCACTAAATGACCACTACTGACAACTTCTTCTCTATCATCCTAGACCTCTATGTTCGTGCAAACTTATATAGACATATAGATGGATTTTGATATGAAATTATTATATAGAGGCTATTTCTCTATACCTTACCTTTCTCACTTGGGAGATTGCTCTGGCTGACCCAGTGTGGAACTGATTTATTCTTCTATAATAGTCCATGGTTATGGACATGCCAAAATATATTCAATCATTTCTTACAAATAGTTATCAAAGTTACTTCAGCTTTTTTCATTTTATTGTTTTGTTAATTTTGTTTAGCTTTACTGTTACAATACAGCAACAAACGTTTTTATACACATATCATTAGTTACTGGTAATAATCCCAGGTATAAAATGGCTAAGTCAAAAGATACACAAACTTAAATTTTGACATTGCTGGGCTATTTTTTCAAAAGTATTGCAAGTCACATTTTTACAAGCAATGATTAAGAGTATTTTTCCTTGTATGCCCATAACTGATTATTTTCATGCTTTATAAGCTTTTGCATTGTTCTTAATTCCTTTTTATTTCCAGTCTGGGGATGAAACCTAGGGCCTTCACACTGAGGTACTTCCCCAGCCCTATTTATTTTTTATTTTGAAACAGGGTCTTGCTAAATTGCCCAAATAGGACTTGAACTTACAACCCTCCTGCCTCAGCCTCCTAAAGTTCTGGGATTACAGTCATGTGCCAGACACTCAGCTAGTACATGGTTCCTTATAGTGAGTGTCTTTACGAAGGACACAAATGGTTTTCCATCATTACTTTTGACATTTCCTTCACTGATAGTAAGGTTGAGCATTCTTTCACTGTGATGAGAATTTCTATTTCTTCTGTCAATTGTCAATTCATAGTCATTGTACATGTTCTGCTGATGTGTCTTTTTAGTGAGGATTTTGTTATGACAACCTTTATAATATAGATACTTTTTTCTGCAGGAGATTATTTCCATCAAAAATTTATTTAGGGCTGGAGATATAGCTCAGTATCACAGTGCCAGCCTGGCAAGCACAAGGTCCTAAGTTTGATTTCTGATACAAAAAAAAAAAACTTTAAAAAATGTATTTAACCTTCCAAAAGGATAGTTGAGAACAGACATGGTATACTTCATATATGAACTATATGAAATTTATATTGTTATTAAATAATTTGAAAATCAAACACATATACAGGATTATATCATGGCCTAAAATTTTTGTGTTCATGGGAAGTCTTATGCTGAGATGTAACTCCCAAGTGACAGCATGGGAGACAGGGCCTTCGCAGGGTGATTATACTATGACAGTGGATCCCTCATGACTGAGATTGGTGCCCTTATAATACGCACCCAGAAAGCTCCTCAGCTGCTTGTGCCACAGCAGGAAACAGCTGTTTGAAACCTGAAAAAAGGCCTTCATCAGAACCGACTGTGCTGGTGCTCTGATCTTAGACTTCTGTGCTCCAGAACTGAGAATAGATTTCTGCTGCTTATGAGCCACCAAGTCTGTGGCTCTTGGTTTCAACAGCCTGAATTGATTAAGACAATATAATCCTTAGACATTACTGCAGCACAGCTCAGGAATTCACTGTCAACTCCTAACAGGAAAGGGCTAATAAATCAGCAAATATATCCCTAGGTGCTGGGGAGGTCACTATCCCAACCTCATGGAGAGCTGTACTCACGTCATGTCTCTCACTCAGGTACTTTCATCTTTCCTCCCAGAAATCAAATGAAATGTATGAGAAAAATCTCAAAGAAACTTTGTAGCACAAAGATCCAGTGATCTATAAGCTTATCCACAGGAAGCTTGAGTGAGAGATATGCCACAGTGAAAAGGAACATTGAAAAACTGCAGAAAACAAGACAAATTGCCCAAACAAGACAAGTTGCCTAATTTCTTCTTGACCAACTAATCAACACCCACCTAAACTCAGCACTGCACTTTAACCAATACCCCAGTACCTCTTAGCTCTGTGAATTTCCCTGGTGATGTATCTGTTCCATTACCCTCATTGATCCATTAGCAATGAGGGTATCTTTCTGAAAGGAATATGCAGGTTTGGGCTCCAGAAGGTCAAAGTCTTGGGTGCTTCCACAGAGAATGGGAGTCAAGAGTGGCTGGGGACAAAACAGCATGATAATCTCCTTGTCTTCTGTCTGACTGCATTCCTCCCCTCCTTCTCCCTCAGAGTAAAAGCCCTTGCACATCTGAACAAGGTGAGACAGAGACTTGAGGCAAAGGCCTTTTTGCTTCTTCATAGTTGGCTTTTAATGAACTTTTTCTTTTTCACCAGAATAAATTTCCTCACCCTGCAGGCACTAGGGTGAACCCATGACAGTGCCAGGAACCCCAGACAGCCACCTTCATGCCTCCCCGACCAGGGTGCATGGCAGGCTGAGCCCCGGACATCTTCTAGGGCCTTCAGAGCCACTACCCATACCACTAGTGTGCCTTTGGGTGAGGGGCTGAACTCTGGACATCATTAGAACTTCCAAGCCTCACTGACAGCATGACATGCAGGGAGAGTCCTGGGCACCTTCTGGGGCATCAGTGGCCACTCCCCAAGCCCCTAGCATCCCCTCAAGAGATAGGGTGAACCTCAGACATCTGTAGGAACCCAGGTGAGCCACCCTGTGCCTCCCCAACCAGCGTGCAAGGCAGATAGAGCCCCAGACACCTTCTGGGGCCCCTGTGACCACTCCTGACACCCCTAGCACACCCACAGGAGCTGGGCTGAACCCCAGACATCTTTAGGAACTCTGGTGAGCTGTCCTGTGCATCACCAAGGGTGTGAGGCAGGCAGAGTCCAAGACACATTCTGGGACCTCAGGGACCACTCCCTGAAGTTCCAATCCCCAGGGGAGCTGAGCCAAAGCCTGGACAGAGTCAGCAGCTTCAGGAACCCCACCTTCACTACTCCCCTGCCAGCATAGGAACCAAGCTGGGACTTGAGCAACGTCTGAAGCCTCAGTGACCTCAACCTGCACAACCCCACCCTTGTGGAAGCCAGGCTGAATCCTAGACAGCTTCAGGCATACCCATGAGCCTCATCTGTGCCTCCCCCACCACCCTGGGAGCCAACTGAATGCAAGAAAGTTTTGGGAACATCTGAACCCCACCTTGCCACCATACAGCAGCACAGCATCCATGCTGAGCAATGAGGATCTTTCAATCATTGCCCCACCACTCCCACACCATCGTGGGCATGAGGGAGAGCTCCAGGGAATGTCTGGATCTACAAATATGACAAAATGAAGGAGCAAAGTGCAATTTCAGACCTCTACCCCGCCCAGAACAAGTCCAGGACACACTGACACAGAAGAGCCTGGAAGTCATACACCTGAAATTTCTGAAATGACAGTAACTGAAGTAAAGAAACAAATCCATCAAGCCATGGAAGACATCACATCAGGAATTATTTCTCAGGTAAAAAGAGAAATGGCAATAATAATGAAAGAATTGCACAGGGCATCTAAAGAAGACATGGATAAGAAAATACAGGAGCATAGAAAACTCATGGAAACCTTGAGTGAACAATATAGAAATGAACTAGAATGCATAAAGCAGATTCAAACAGATATCCAGGAAATTAAAACTTCCACTGAAAGCTGGCAAAACTACCTGAATGAAGCTGAAGATAGACTTTCAAACCTTGAAGACAGCAGTGCCACTAATGAAAGTGAATGGAAGGATCTCTTAAAATAAGTAACCAGGAAACAACAATTCAACAACTGCAAGACAAAGCAAAGAAAAACAATGTAAGATTAATAGCTTTCAATAAAACAGCAAGTGACAATATAAATGAAATAAAAAGACTATTTGCAGAAATAATAGAAAATTTCCCAGGCATGGAAGAAAAATCAGACATACAGTTAAGTGAAGCATATAGAACTCCAGCTAACCATAACCAAAATAAATCTACACCCAGACATATAGTGATCAAGATTCAGAAATTCAACAAAACATCAGAATATTAAAACATGTTAGAGAAAAGAAACAAATCACCTATACAGGAAAACCCATCAGAATCATGGCAGATTTCTCAATAAAAACTATCAAGTTTAGAAGAGTTTGGAGTGAAATATTTCAGGTTGTGAAAGAAAACAACTTCCAGCCTAGATTGATGTACCCTACAAAAGTTCCCTTCAAATTTAATGAACAAATAAAATATTTCCATGATAAAGAACAAGTGAAGAAATTCATGAGCACCAAACCAATCCTACAAAGAATAATAAAAGACATTCTAGTAGGAGATAAACAAAGACCACAACTTCAAGAACAACAACAGAAAGGAACCACCAACCACAGCAAGCAATTAAACAGAGGCAAAAGGGAGGAACCAACAGAAGGAAAATAACATGACAAAGATAGGCCAATACATATCAGTTATAACCATTAATGTAAACAGTCTCAATTCACCAATCGAAAGAAACAGACTGGCAGAGTAGATCAAGGAACAAAATACAACTATACAGTGTATACAAGTAACACATTTAACTCAAAAGGAAATTCATAGACTAAAAATCAGTGGATGGAAAGCAATACTCCACACAACAGGAACCCAGAAAAAAGTATCACTATTCTCTTTGCACACAATGTGAACTTCAAGAACAATCAAAAGGGATAAAGAAGGTCACTACATATTTGTGAGGGAAAAACTTCAAGAGGAAGAGATAACAATCATAAACATCTACGCACCAAACACAGGAGCACCCAACTACATAAGACAAATTTTAACAGACATAAAAAATGAAATAAGTAGCAACACAATTATAAGCAGGGACTTTAGCACACCATTGTCACAAATATAAATCAACTAGACAAAAAGTCAGCAAAGAAATAACAGAACTTAACCAAACTTGTGAACAAATGGATTTAGTAGGCCTGTACAGAGTGTTCCATCTAGCAGCATCAGAATACACATTATTCTCACCTGCACATGGGATGTTGTCTGACCATATGCTAGCACACAGAACATGCTTAAGTAAATGTAAAGGAATTAAAATTATCCCATGCATACTGTTGGACCATAGTGCAATGAAACTTGAAATTAATGACAAAAGAAATCACAAAAATTCCATAAACACATGAAAATTAAATAACACCCTCCTGAACAACCAGTGGGTCACAGATGAAATCAAAGTAGAAATGAAACAATATTTACCATCAAACAAAAATGTAGAAACAACTTACAGAAACCTGTAAGGAGTGCCATGAAGGCAGTCCTCAGAGGGAAATTTATAGCACTTAATTCCCACCTCAGGAAAACAGAATGAGCACAAATATACAACCTTATGCTGCACCTGAAACTTCTAGAAAAAGAAGAGCAAGTCAAACCCAAAGCCCAAAGAAGACAGAAATTATAATGCTCAGGGCTGAAATTAATGCAATGGAGAAAAAAAGAACAATATAAAGAATTAATGAATTGAAGAGTTGGTTCTTTGAAAGAATAAATAAAATTTTTGAACCCCTAGTCAACCTTATCAAAAAAAGGAAAGAAACCTGAAATATATACAATAAGGAATGAAAGGGATGACATCCCCTCAGATCCTGTAGAAATTCAGATCATCAGTACCTACTTTGATAATCTTTACTCTCATCAGATGGAAAACACAGAGGAAATGGACAGATTTTTTTTTTTTTTTTTTTTTTTTTTTGCGGTACTGGGGATTGAACTCAGGACCCTGCGCTTGCTAGGCAAGCACTTATTCCACTGAGCTATAGCCCCAGCCCCTATGGACAGATATTTAGATACATATGAATTACCAAAGCTGAATGAAGAAGGTATAAAAATCCTGAATAATTCAATATCAGCAAGCCAAATTGAAAATGTAATAAAAAAAACTTGTCAATGAATATTAGCCCAGGTTCTAATGGATTCACAGCTGAATTCTACAAGAAATTTAGAGAAGATGTAACACCAATTCTTCCCAAATTCTTTAATGAAGTTGAATGGGAAGGAATTGTCTCCAACTCTTTCCTGGAAGTAAGTATTATCCTGATGATGAAACAAAGAAAAACCCAACCAAAAAAAGAGAACTACAGACTAATCTCCCTAATGAATATAGATGCAAAATTTCTCAATAAAATACTAGCAAACAGAATACAACAAATCATCAAGATTATACACCATGACCAAGTGGGATTCATCCCAGGAATGTAGGGATGGTTCAATATACACAAATGAATTAATGTAATACAGCGTATCAGTAGAGCCAAAGATGAAAACCACATGATCTTCTCCATAAATGCAGAAAAAGCCTTCAATAAAGCCCAATACCCTTTCATGATAAAGACCTAACACAAAATAGGAATAGATGGTCTTTACCTCAATCTGATCAAAACCATCTATGACAAACCAATGGCTAATATCATACTAAATGGTCAAAAATTGAAAACTTTCACTTTAAAATGAGGCATAAGACAAGGATGTCCACTGTCACCACTCCTATTCAATATAGTTCTGCCAGAGCAATTAGACAAGAGAGAAAATCAAAGGATAAAAATAGGAAAGGAAGAGAACCTATCATTATTCACAGATGACATGATACTCTACATAGAAGACTCCAAAAACTCCACCAAAAGGCCTATAGATTTAGTAACAAAATTCAGTAGCATAGCTGGATACAAAGTCAACACTCAAAAATCAATAGCATTCCTACACACAAACAACAAACAGACTGAGAGGGAAATTAGGGAAACCATACTTTTCACAATAAAATCTAAAAAAGATGAAATAATTAGGAATCAATCTAACCAAAGAAGTAAAAGATCTATACAGTGAAAATTACAGTACCCTGAAAAAAGAGACTGAAAAGGATTTCAGAAAATGGAAAGATAGTCCTTGCTTGTGGATAGGAAGAATGAACATTGTGAAAATAGCCATACTCCCAAAATCGTTTTACAGATTCAGTGCAATCCCAATTAAATACCATTAGTACACCTCACAGATCTAGAAAAACATTCCTAAAATTCATCTGGAACCAGAAGAGGCCTAGAATAGCAAAAGCAATCCTGGGAAACAAAGGAAAAGCAAAAGGCATCACAATCTTTGAGTTGAAATTATACTACAAAGCTACTGTGATAAAATCAGCATAGTACTGGAAAAAAAAATATCTGAAGACCAATGGAACACATTAGAAGATGCAGACACAACTACAAACACAATTGGCCACCTTATCTTTGACAAAGGGACCAAACAATTTCACTGGCAAGCAGATAGTCTCTTTAATAAATGGTGCTGGAAATACTGGCTTTTCACATGCCAAAGACTAAAACTAGACCCCTGTCTTTCACCACGCACTAAACAAAAGTGAAAAATCAATCAAAGATCTCTAAACATTGAAACAGAAACACTAAATCTACTGGAAGAGAAGGTAAGTAAAAATCTTGAAGACATAGGGGTAGCAAGAGAGTTTATAAACAAAAACAAAACTGCACAGCAAATATTTCAAAGAATCAATGAGTTGGATCTTATCTTATTGAAAAGTTCTTACATATCAAAAGAAATCACCAACAGGGTATATATAAAACCCACAAATGGGAAGAAAATTTTAGTCAGCTGCCCCTCAGACAAAGGACTTCTACATAAAGTGTATAAATTTTTAAAAATCAGGCCACCAAACTTCAAAGACAAGATCCAAAAATGAGCATCTGAGATCAAAACACATTTCTCAGATCAAGAAATACTAATGGCAAATAAATACATGAAAAAATATCCAACATCATTAGTCATTTGAGAAATGCAAATTAAAACAACACAGATTCCATCTCACCCCAGTAAGGATGGCTATCATTAACAAATTAACCAATAACAAATGCTGGTGAGGCTGTGGAGAAAAAGGAACCCTTTTCCACTGCTAGTGGGAATGTAGACTGGTGAAACCACTGTGGAAATCAGTTTGGAGATTGCTCACAAAACTAAGATTAAAAATCCCACTTAACTCAGCTATTCTCCTTCTGGGTATCTTCCCAGAAGAATTAAAAATATCATACCACAGCAATATATGTGAACCCATGTTTATAGCAGCAGAATTTGTTATAACTAAATTTTGGAAACAACCCAAATGCCCATCAACTGAGGAATGGATAAAAAAAAGTGGTATTTTCATATAATGGAGTATTACTCAGCTATAAAAATGATATTCTCGAGTCTTTTGTACATAAATGGATGCAACTAGAGACCATACTCATGAACAAGATAAATTGGACCCACATGTGTAAACATCATATTGTCTCCCTGGTGTAGGAACCTGAAAGGGTAAGTAAAACTCAAAACATATAATAGGTGATATGAAAGGGAAAGAAGTTGCTCAAAGGAAGGAACAACTGGGATGAGGTAAAGGAGGAAAAAGAAGGAAGGGATAACTACTGCAAATATCTGATGATACATTGAAAGGAACAGTTAGGGCTGGGGATATAGCTCAGTGGAATAAGCGCTTGCCTAGCAAGCGCAGGGTCCTGAGTTCGATCCCCAGTACCGCAAAAAAAAAAAAAAAAAAAAGAAAGGAACAGTTAATGCTAAAATTTTGTATATTTTGACCAATTGTTTCTTGCTTATATCTGGAAATCCAAGCAACTGATTTGAAGACAACAATATGCAATGGAACAACCACTGGTGAATTTGTATCATCTTGTCTAGTGAAATGCTGTATTATCTCTAGTGTTTTATTTAATAATTATTTTTTATTCTCTTTAATGGTTCGAACAATCTTCTATTCTTGCATCTCGTAACCTGAGCAACATAGTTGAAGATAACAATGTGTAATATAACAACCACTGTTAATTCTTGTCATTTTTTTTAAAACCTTATATCACTTTTACTGTTCTTGCATTGTTTCATTTATGTCTGTGATGTTGGTATGTTCCTATTGTTCTTTTTTTAGTGCTCTTTTTAAAATTAAAAAAAATTTCTCCCATATTCTTGAGGAAAGACAGGCAGTGTGGACCTTAGAGACAAGTAACCCTTAATGCTAAACAATTTGAGAGCTAAACCTATACACACCTCTGCCAGGAAGTTCAATGAGTCAACAACTCTTCCTAGCCTGCAGCTTCTTTCTCCTGGCAGTTGATCCCACTGGTCCATTTGGACCTCAAATTAGGTAGCCTGGATGTCACAACTGGCTGAGCCAGGGAATATCTCTGCATCAAAACTGTTGACCATAATCTTTGGTGACTATGGACTCTCTCTGGTTTCTCTTAAGGAAGGCACAGGGTATGTATAATCCCCAAGTGTCTTTTTTAGAACAATATTATGTTGAGATGCTAATTGATTACAATAGGTGAGGAGACACTTAATGAGTTTGAAAAATTCTGCCTCCATTACCCTTATAGGACATTCACAATTCCCACTGGGATCTCAAAAAGTCTGTGAAATCCTACCACAAACCTGCAGGTGATCCTGCTTGTTTATGTGTCATCCAGTGATCCTCAAATCACAGGGGGCACCTCTGTCTCACCCAGGACAACTGTGGACCTCAAATCATACAATGGTTTCTAAAGAACCCTATTTGGAAAATTTGGGTGGCCAGAGAATGAATAGGCCAGGTTGATCATCTAATTTCGATTCTATCTTGCCTCACGCAAGTCTTATCCCCTCTTTGGACATCAATTTCTTCATCCATAAACTGTAAGAGTTATGGCTTAGATCTAAAATGGCCCCCAGAAGCCTCACTGGGACTTCTAACAATTCACTTCCAGGCTAGCTATGTGACAATGGATTATAGGATCCATTGATGATTTCATAGCTGAATTGCTGTTAGCAGATGGGTTCTGGTGAGAAGATGCAAGTCACTGGTGGAGGCAGATATTATTTCAGAAAAACTAATATCAAACCAAATGGAAGACTCTTTGCACTGAGGAGTTAGAAGGCAAGTTTTACTGTGCTAGCAGGTGGGTGGCAATCAGTTCCAAATCACCAGCCATGAATCATCTTAGACTTCAGTTTAAATACAGTTTTTAAGCAGGAAGTGCAAGGCTGATGGCTGGTTCTAACATGATTGGTTACATACATTGAGTCATATGTTGTCAAGCAAAAGATTTACTTAAAAGGAATTGTTTATCATAAGACAGGACCATTCTTAAAGGAGGGAAGTGGTGTGAGTGGAGTAGGTAGAGTTAAGTGGTCCTTGACTGGGCCAGGCTGTCTCGGACATGAAGTCCTTGAAGCAAGTTGGAAACAATATATATTTTTCTAACTAAGAAAAAACACAAGCTGGACACAGCCAAGTTGTCCCATGCATTATCAAAGAGAAGCAGCTAGTCACAGACAGTCAAGGCTAGCTATGTGAAAAGCTGCAGAAATATAGTCAAGGCCATTAACTGATTTTTAACTTTTTCTATAAAATATCAATCAGTTTGCTATTCTATGATTTTGCCTTTACAATATAACCTAGAAGAATGTGCTCTTTGCCCCATTTTCTTCCCTCCCTCCCTCCCTTCCTCTCTCTTTGATTCCTGGCTGCCATTGGATGAGTAGCTGTTCTCTTCCTCCATGCTGTTTCTACCTAGGAGCCAGTCAGTAATGGACTAAACCCACTAAAACCATAAACCAAGAGAAACCTGCCTCCTTTAATTTGTAGGTGCCAAGTATTTTTCCCCAGCAATGAGAAAGCTATATAAAAGATTAAAGTAATATAAAGTAGTATTTTCAAATTACTCCTGAAGAAACCCTAAATTGTCCATAGATCTGGAAGGGGTAAACCTCCTGAAGGGGTAATAGGGAAAGAGGATCTTCCTGGAGTCCTCCAGACCCCATCACTCTTAACTAGAATAGCCCTAGCTTTGTTTCCAACTGTTTGCATATAGTAAAGTTTCATCATAAGATAACCTTTAAAAATTTTTCTTTTTAAAGAGAAAGAGGTAGAAAGAGTAAAGGGTAGGAAGAAGAATGTGAGGATGCAAATTTCTGTTTTATTCTTCCTAACAGTGCTTCAGCACTGCCTGTCTCTCCCAATATTGACACATTGAGTGACCACCACCCCATCTCCTTTGCCACCCAGAGTGATATAGTCTAAAATCCCAGCACCACCACCAAACCAGTATTCCACAAAAAGAGGTAGATGGATTCCTCACATGCTTTTTAAAATGTGGATTCCTAGGCTCAGCTTCAGACCTATTGAGTCAGAATTGGGGGTGAGTGAACTGAGAATCTGCTTTTGAACAAAAGCCCTGAGAAATTCTTGGTGCTCTGAAGACTGAGATACACTGGATCTTGGGAGCTTGGAATCTCTACCACACTAGGCATTTGACCCTCTCCGTCCTCTGTGAGACATTCTTCTGCCTCAGAGGTAGGAGACAGTACAGCCGCTACTACAAATGTGGCATGTGGGCTGGAGGACAATTTCATAAGCATACTCAGAGGGTGTGATGGTCTGTGCCTAGATGTCCCCCCAAGCCTCACGCAGTCATGGGGTGGCTTCTAGAGTTTGTGACTGACTCTTGGTCCATGGAGATTATGGGTGTGAGCCCTTCACCCGCCGTGCACTGGGTGTCGCAGGGTGGGCAGCCTGCATACGATATGAGGCACGTAAGGAGGCTTGCTTCCTGCTGCCTCTCCCTTTTGGCTTTTGCTGTCTTCTGCTGCCATGAACTGTTGCCCTCTGCCATGTGCCACTCTGCCTTGGGGACAGCTGTGTATGGACTGAAACCTGTACAAGCTGTGAGCAAAATAAAGCTTTCCTTCCTTGACTGTGGGTATCAGGTATTTTGTCTCAGCAACGAGATAAAAGTAACTGAGACACAGGGTGCTAATGGTGGCTGGCAAATCACAGACGCCTCTCAGAGCAAACTGTGGATGAAATCTCCAAGGAGAATCTGAGTTCAAACTTTCAGAAACCCTGAGGAGCAGCTTCTGGTGTACCCATCCTAGCAATTTTGGTGGCCTAGCATTCCTGACTCCCATGTCACATAAAGCATGTGACTAAGAGAATGTGCTCTGAAGTCAGAAAGACCTGGGGTTCAGTGCTGACCCTGTATTTCCCACACTAGTAGGATTAAATCACTTTCAAAGTGGAGGGTGGGTAAGCGTGTTTGGGGATCAAAGTAGTGCAGCCTGCCCACCGAATGAGATGATTACAGTGGTTCAGTCAAGCAGGCCTTTGCCCTGGGCTTTGTACACATATACTACAGTTTTTATTATATGCTACAGACTTCTAACAATGCACTTCCAAATTCATGGAGTTCAAAACCCTCCTACATGGTCATAAGTTTCTGAAGTTCTAAAAGAAGATAAAGAACCTGCAAGAGGAGAAACACAGGTACCGTTCTCATTTTTGGCATATACATTAGGAAGACTGGAATCCCTTTTATACTATTTCATATACAAAGAGATGTATTGTTTTTGCTAATGGAATATATAACTCAAAGCTTAAAAACAGCCCAATTAACCAGTTCTCCTCATTTACGGGAAAAAGTATGTTCAGAATTCTGAGATAAACTAGAAGACACAGAAAAGAATCAAAGACAGTTTCCAAACAGGCATTCACATCTCTGCAGCGGGCCATGCCTTTCTGCATCTCCCTGGATCTCCTTTCTACTCAGTCACAGTATCACTGCCTGCATGTAACCTTGTCCCATCTTCTGCCTTGTGGTTCTGAAAATTAAAGGGCCCCAGTCACCTGGAGGGACTATTAACACATGGATTTCTGAACAACCACCTTTACCACCATGCACAGTGGTTCCTGTTCAAGAGACCAGCTTCTGGCATTTATAAAATCCTTCATGAGTGTAGGCTATAAAAGCCGTCATCAGAGAAAAGGGTGCAGCAAGGGTGTGCTGCACTGTGGCGTCCCCCATGCTTGTTTCATGACACCCACACGGTCCTTCAAAGCTGGCTTTTTCCGTCTCACCATAGAATGGGTCCTTGCACTCACTTTCACCTTCTATCAAGCTGGGTTTTAGCGCCCTCCATGTACTAAAAATATTAAATGATACACAAGCATTTTTTTGTCACACAACAGTCCTTTCAGAGATAATTATTGTCCACTTTCACAGATGAGAAGAATGAGCTTCTAACAGCACCTGTACAATTCTCTTAAATGTCTTGCTTTATGTCCCACAACTTGTAAGAAGCAAAGCTGAGATTTGAACCTCCTGAGTCATCTGTCTGCAAAGCCCAGACTCTTCTCTGCTCTAGAAATAGCAAATAGATTTCACCATCCAATCAGCTCACCTGGTTACAGCTGTTTGGAGCACAGGATTCTGGGGCTCAAATATCCTAGCTCAGGAGAAGGATTGCTGGAATTGATTAGAAATGTCTAGCTGCCATTTAAGCTAGTTTCAAAGGTGGAACCAATATCTGCTGCCCCTGCATTTTGTTACAGCAAAACAGTGGTAAAGGACTTCTATCAGAGATTATATTTAAATACATACAAATCAGGTGAAAGATCCCAGGAGTTACTGATTTCAGATCTGTGCTCCAGCTTCCCCACCTACTCGGATTTAATTTGCACAGTATTTCAGTGTACACCAGTGAAAACAAAAAGTTACATGACTAACTAACATCATTTACATGATATAGAATCATTTTTTCTTTGGTTTTAGAGTTCCAGAAGGACAACAGTGCTTTAAAATTGTCTCTAGACTATCTGGTACAGTGATAGATGTTCTAGAAAGCTTCTGGACAGTACACAAATTTTGAAAGGAAAGAGATAATCCGTTTTCAGAGAAGACCTGAGAAAACAAAACTTTGCCTTTCTGGAGCTGAGTCCTAAAGTGTAATGGTACTGCCGAAGTGAGGTTATCAGGGGGCAGGGGCTTGACAGGGATATGGGGACCCCAGCCCCTCTTTGTGCTTTCTGGGTGCCGGAAAATGAAATCAGCCTCCTCCATGTCCCCTCCATGACACACCGTGATTCGCCACAGCAGCAGGGCCAAGCAGCAACAGACTGAACGTCAGAATCTGTGAGCCAAGCTCAATTTTCTTTCTTCCAGGTTATCTCAGGTATTTGTCACAGTGACGGAAAGTGAACACTCTTCTGTTCACAAAACAAAACTTTCAAACATTACTTTGTCGACGTAAAAACACAAACCAGAGAGACTTTCAAAAGAATAATGCTGTGTCCTTAGGAATCACAGAGCACTGCAATGGGCAGGTGTGTGCCCTGGGGAGAAACCTTTAAAGACGAAATGAGGAAAATTACATTCGATATTTTGAACCCATAATTCTTGGCCACAGTGATTAATATCAAGAGTGCACTGGTCTGAGTTTAAACAGACATTTGCTGAGCAGATGTTCTTGTGAAAGTACATTTTGTATAGGGTTTGGGGGCCTCTGGCAAGCTTTGCTTCTGGCAGAGGTTTTTGTGAGTTACTATCAGGCAATCATTCATAAGGATCCATGCTTCATAACTTCCCAGTTTTGTTTACTTTTTTCATTGGATTAACATAAGCAACTTCATTTTGATTCTATTTTCACATTTCTTTCTCAGTTTGATAATGGTTGACAGGTGACAAAAACGGAATGACAAAAGAACCACAAATGATTTTGTAATAATTACAGATAAATACATTTTATTTACCAAAATAGTGTATATGTAAGCATTTAGGAAAGAATAAGAACTATGTATGAGAGGCAGAACTTCATCCATCCATAAGCAATGCTTACTGCACAAATGGGTTCAAACTCTTTCGATAAAATTCTGCCAAGCTTTCCTCCCCCATCAGACACATTCGAGGGAAAGAGAGGCAAAATAACATCGCTGGAACACTTACATGGCAGCAGTGGGTTCCGATCACTGTTTTACATACAAATATTCACTTAAAAGCAGGATTTTAATTCTTTCTTCCATCATCTGCACCAACAAAAATCTCAAATTTGATTAAAACCTCTTTTACTTTAACAAGCTGTCTCACATCTCTATTCCAGTTTTTATACTTTCTGTAGCTGCAACCCACACTTGTAAATGCTACTGAATCAACAAAGGTGTTGCCCATCTGCTGTGGGCAAACATTATCCTAAATTTGAAGGTCTCATAAAACTTAGCATGGGTTGAATATAGGGATTCTTATCATTAAAGAGGTAATCACTTGGGCCTATTCTAATTGGCTGGTGCATATTCTAATTTCTAAACTCAAAAATTCTTACTTTTAGAACCTACCAAACAGGAAGGCAGAATTACCTTACTTTCACAAACAGTTACTTGTTTTCAACAGATATAGCTAAATAAGATTATGATACCAATTCCTTTTCGCTTAAATTCATTCAAAGTAACTTGGGTTCCCTGAGAAATTCCTGAGTAAATGGTGGAAGATGTTGTTCTAGAATTCAAAATTCACAGAAAAAAAATCTATGAAGCATATATGGACAATAAAAAAACACAAATGTATAAAAGACAAAGGGAAAGACATAGCCATTATCACTAAACTTTGAGTGTTTGCCCAACATCTCGGTTCTCCCTGTCCCCAAAGGACTGAGTTAATTTTATCACAGGTTTGTTTGATATTTTCATAAATACTAGCATGATGGCTTACACTACAGAAAAAGCCCATCCAACTTACAAACACAGGGACAAAAGCATTCAGAAAGCTGGCTTCATCGACTCAGTTCTGATCATTTCTAGCTAGGCTGTGTTTGGCTTTAAAACCACCAGGTTCATAGATGATGGAGGTACAATTCACTAAGAAATATTTGGAGGAGGTGTGGAAAGGAAAGAAGAAAAGCTATTATATTGGAGAGAATCCTTTTAATGCTGTCTTCATGACGCCAAGTAGAGCACAAGGAGATTCAGCAGCTACATTTAGTTTACGAGGACCTTTCACCTCTATTGACCTCCACCCGGGCTGTTCAATCACACAGAGACATGAGGCTGACAAAGCAGTGTTTTAGGAAGCAGTTTTCCTTTGTTATGTGGTGAGAAGGAAAGTGGGTGAAAATAAAATCTCTCCAGGAAGACGAATTACTCCAGTGCTGTAGCTGACAAAGGGTTAACAAAACTTCAGGTCCAGTTTCAAGCTTAGCTGTTTGATTGCTGCAGGCCAGGGAAACACTTGAGTCAGAGAAGGCTGCTACCAGGTAGCTCATTTGTCAAAGACCTCTCAGAGAGCTGGTCAGCTGAATGCATTTATACAGAAACCAGGAACTGGGTCTGTTTCCCAAATTCAAAGGACTAGGACCCTATCTGATTTGTCCTCAGCAAAAGAATTCTCTAGTTGCTAGTTACATGCTCCTCTTATCCATTAATAGATTGCTCCCCCAGGTAAGCACATTTTTACAAGGGATGTATGGGTTGCACATGCACGTGATTTTAAAGCAGGGGTTCCCAAACTCAGTAGGAATCGGAATCACCAAGGTTTGCTAAACACAGACTCATAATTCCACTGTTGAGAGTTCTGCTTTAATAGAGCTGGGTGGGGTCCAGGAATTTGCATTTTTAATGATTACCAAGTAATGGTGCCCCCTGCTTTGTGAGAACCACTTTGCTAATATATATTTTACACCTTTACACTGTCTTATTTCTGTGTTAATAGTTACACTTATGTACATACCCACCAGCATAATAAATGATACATACTCTGTTATGAAAGTAACAAATATTACTAACAATTACTTTGAGAACATGCTGTGCACTAGTATTATTAACCCTCTGAGGTATTATTGCCCCCAGTTAAGGGTTGATCAAGCCGAAATATGTCTCCTAAGCCCATGCTTTTAAATAATTACTTCTTGCTTAACAATAAAACAATGGGTCACACTTAACCAACTACAAATATTTTTAGTCAGTGTCCCTTACCTATTCTACTTAAATATATACTTGGATGAATATAAATTTTCCTTCTCCTTATGTCACTTAGAGAAAAAAAATACTCAAGGAACACTGCAAAATCAACTAGCCAACAAATGTATTTGTGAGTTTTTCCTGGATGCTTGAGGACCTGGGACAAGCCAGCTCCCTGCCAGAAAGCCTGAAACAATGAGGGAACAGTCTAAGATATGTGGGAATGTCAAATATGAGTGTCACAAGATTTGTTTTTGAAATGCACACAGTTGCCTGCCAGCTTCTGATGTAACAAATCTTTGTGAGGCCCAAGACATTTCCAACAATTCTCGATGCCAAAGGAATGAATTCTCGTTGGGTGAAGTTCAGTGGGCATCCCCAGGACCTGGGCTTGCAGGGTTCTTATTCAAAGAAGTTATTTCTCTCTCTTAAACAATGGCCTGGGTCAAGTATGTGTTGAGTGTGAATATGATTAAGAAGAGGTAGCTCTTCGTAACAAGTGAGATGTGAGAGATAAAGGAAGGACAGAACAGATCCATATGGCTATAACTGGGGATTTCAGGAAGGGATAGAATTTACATAGGTACAACAATGTTTTCTGTGTGAAAAATGTGTGTGTGTGTGGGTGGGTGGGTGGGTGTGTGTGTCTGCCTGCCTGCCTGTGTGTCAGGGAGTGAAGGAGGCGGTAAAGTTTGAGGAGGGGAGGTCATCACAAGCAGTGACAGTGCAGCCCCAATTAAATAAGTTCCCCAAGAAAATAAATGTGCAGGGTGGACAATGGTAGACCAGGACTAAGCCTTATAGGGAGGAATGACAAAGAGCGGATAAGATAGAATCAACAGAAAAGTATCAGAAAAGCTCAAGACCACCACTTCAAATGACTGTGACAGAATTACAGCAAATGCTAAACGGCAAAGATCATCTCTCCTGTCTTTCAAATGTCGGGGTACAACACTAGCTGGCTCTATAAAAGGGAACTTCCATTATGGAAAACACTTTACTCCATAAATAAGTCAGACTCAATTATTTTATATCAAAACAATGTCTTAGCTTTTAATGAGCACAACTGCCAATACCCAGAGTCACACAGTATGAATCACTGTTTGCTCCTTCCTACACTTTCTAATTTCCTGCTAAGGAGACAGGGCTGAATGGGGTCATTAATCTGAATTAGAAATGCAGTGACCTGCTCTGCACTTTACTTGCTAACACTGTGTGGCAGAGCTGGATCCTGTGGGGGTTTTGCTTTCCATACTGCCCTTAGAAAGAGGTGGGGTAGAAGGAGTCCCGGGTTCATTTCATCTTTAAGCCTTGTTTGATTTCAGATGAGCTTTCACATCCAGATGACGTTTCACATCCAGATGTGGTCATTTCACACTGGGCTTTTAAATCATAGCCATTATTTCAATACTCTTACTGAAGCTGTTGTAAAACAAGCTTGGCTCAGCTCTTTTCCAGAATACTAAGCGCTTACTTATGAAGCCTAAAATAATGTGTCCCTTCCTGTTAGAAAAGAGGTTTGTGAGTCAGTTTTCCATCAATATCACAAAATACCTGAAACAATTAGCTTATAAAGAGAAAAGGGTTACTTTGGCTCACAGTTCTGAAGATTCCAGTCTAAGGCTGGACAAATGTATTGCTTTTGTTCTCTGGTAGGGGTGCTGGATGGCATTGGTGGGGTGTGTATGGCAGGAAAAAACCCACTCACCGCATGTCTGGCAACCAAAAGAGAAAGAAGAAGAGGCCCAAGTTCTCACAGTCTCCTTTGTGGGCATGCAGCAGATGACCTGAGGAGCCCCCGCCAGGCTTTATCCTGCATGTTTCCACTACCTCCCGATAACTTACCCTGGGGACCAAGCCTTTGCACATGTAGATCTTTAAAGGACACTTATCCAAACCATAGCAGAGGGATATGTATTTTTCAAGCCAAACTGACACAATTCATGGGTGTTTGCTGGTGATGCCATGGAAGGGAGAATCTGAAGAAGACAGGAGCATCTGCAAAACAGTTAGTTTAATAAACCTTTTACCACCATGTGCTGAAGTCAGAGGAAACCCAGTGAATGGCCTTTAGACAAAACATAACTGCAAAGCCATCCCTTCATGTCTATCAGCCATTTACTTTACAAATGTTAACGTATTACATAAGCTCAAAGAATAAGCAAAAAACTCAAATAGTCACTTACATTTTTGTTTAAGAACCTGGTCAAAATGTTGGTGGAATTTTGGGGACTAATGGAACTTGAGAATAACCTGCAGAGATACAAAGCTTTGCTTCCCTAGCAAGATAGTCACGCAGTGCAAGATAGTCACACAGTCACGTTGGCCAAACAGGGTCTACTTGACCTGCACTGCCCTGCTTTGACTCCTGATTGGTCACGCTCACATTTAGCTGTGCTACTACCACAGGAACTGGCTAAAAATAAGAGCAGGTTCCCAAAGGGTGAACACACTGCCAGCAGGCAGGGATGTACAGGTGGTGCAGCCATAACCTCAGCCTCCAAGGCCATCACCAAGAACAGCTGCCTTCCCTTCGGTCCGTTCTGGGCATCTCACCTAGGCTCAGAGTGCAGCACTGAGGAGAACATGGCCTGAACAATGGGCCACTCATTTTTCCTCTCTGCTGGGCTCCCCACATCATCCCGGGACCTCAAAAGCTGGGAGGTCCAGACCTTCCAACTATTTACAACTTTTGCCCGGAATTTTTTTTCTGACTGATCTGCCTCTCCACGATGTACTCACCTCCACTGCTCTGCGTAGTGTCCTCTCTGAAAATGCCCCACCTGAAGCTTCACCCAGAACCTCCTGAGTGACCAGCACCCACAACCCTTCACCTGCCCCCTCCTCCAAAGGTGCGCAGAAGGGACTGTGGCTCACTTGCTGTTCAGTCTCAGGCTTTGGGGGTTCTGTTGCTGCTGTACAGCCATGGACATCTCAAGTGATTTTCCACAGCCACAAGCCCCAGGGTCCCCAGTCAGTGTAATTATAAGTCAATCATTTCCCTCTGGCTCATTCCCCTTCCCTTTAGAGTGGTGAAATCATTACTATGGCTTCCTTCTCTCCTCAGTCCAACCTCTGTACAGACCATTTATCCTGCTTCTTGTGAGTCTTCTGAACAGAATACCATTTAGGGAGTTTTACTTGTTTAATTCATAACTGCAGAAGGCCTATCTGTCATCAACTTTCTGGCCTTCTATAGGCATTCCCTTGGCTGCCTGCTGTTTTTCTAAGCCTAAGTGCAGGGGCAGATAAACTCCAGAGAAAAACCTTCCTGCAGCACAGCCCTGGGCATTTCCAGCATGCAGAGGTCAGAGCCCCATGAGCCTGGCCTGGAGACACCCATGGAGGAAAGAACACTCTTGTGAAAAAAACCTTTCCAATTCACAAGAAGCTGTTGAAAACTAAAGAACAACTGGGATGAGGGAAAAGAGAAAAGAAAGAAGGAAGGAAAGGGGAGATATATATATATACACACAAGATAACTATGATAATTGTACTACTAATTTCTGTTGATTTATTGAAAGGAACAACTGTTAATGCTTAATTTTTTTGGTCAGTTTTACATGCCTACTTTGAAGATAACAACCATGGTTGTTATATTCCCAATGTTGTAATATAACAACCATTGTTGATTTCCTATCATCTTGTTTGGAAATTCTGTACCATTTTTAATGTTCCTTTTTTACTTTTTATTCTCCTTACAAAAAAAAAAAACAAAAACCTTCCAAGGAAGTCCAAACCTTCTTCACTGCACTAACTAGAAAAAGAAAGATTGAAAATACCTTCCTGAAAGAGGTGAAGCGGTTTCAAACAGGATGATTACTTCTGATAGTAAGTTGTGTTGAGCCAGAATCGCAGGGGCTCTTGTTTCTCCCTGAAACACCCTGTAATCTCCCACCCCATCCCTGCCACCTGAGAGCTCCCACCCTAACATCCAGAAGAATGTTCACATTAAGGCTTCATACTCAGCTGACTTCCAGGCCACAGAGTTCAGGCCAGGCATAAGCTCCATCCCAGAAATGCCCCTCCATCTAGGATATTTTAAAATTCCTGGAGTAACATGCACATCTGAGGCTCCAGGATTATAGGCTTCCTTAGTGCGGGCACAGACTTCACACCTAACCTGGAGCCAGACTCATTGTCCTTTCCCGCCTCGATGACAGCTCATGCCTCAGAAGCCTTCTGCATTTTTAATTGTTCAATTTAACTACTGTCAGCATTTCCACAACCATTTCTCATGTTCCTTCCTTCAGCACTTTACAACAGAGCAGTAGTTCCCTGAAGAGGAGGTCAATATAGCAGCATAATGTCACAGGAGAATGTGAGTCAGAGTCCTTGAGGCCTGGGTTCAAATTCCAAGTTAGCAATTTACTAGATGCATGGCCTTGGGATGCTATCCAACCTCCCTAATTGTATTATTTTCATGAATAAAATGGGGGTGATAATATTACCCACCTCGTGTCTTAGTTGTGAGGATTAAATAAGATAATGAACAGATACATTTATTCTTCATCTAAAGCAGCACTGTCCAACTGTTATATAATGAGAGTCACCTATGTGATTTAAAAGTCTCCCGTAGCTACATCTTAAATAAAGAAAAAGAAAGGGCGAAATTAATCCTATTTACTGTGTACAAACTAGTATATCAAAGTATCATTTCAATATGCCATCAATATTAAAAATATCAATGAAATACTTTAGGTTCCTGCTGTCACACGAAATCCTTGAAATTTGAGGTAGTTTATACTCACAGCACATTTCAACACAGAGTAGGCCAAATGCTCAGTTGGGACTGGTGCAGATATAAAACATGGTAGTTGTTAAATAAAAGTAAGTTTCTTTCCATGCCTTGGAGTTTGGAGACATTAGGAAATAAAACTCTGAAGTCAATTTTACCCCAAGTGCTGAAAGGCTGTTTTTGAGAGTTCTGTGCCAGTCTCCTTCCTCAGGTAGTGAAAGATCTGCAGGCCATACACGTGTGCCAAGGTAGAGCTCTGACACCACGCTTCTACCCTGACCTGGGCCAAACAGGCAGATGCTACCAGTGTCCCGATGTCTTCAAACCCCTCCCCAGCGCTTTAGGGGTCCTTGGCAGTCAGGCCTAATCACTGCAAATGATTGAACACCTCCTACAACCTCTTCTCAGTCCCGGCAGTCAGAACCCAGGCCCCAGCTGGGTGCTCACCCGATATCCGGCATAATTACCAAGGAGGGCCCTGGTGTCCGTCTACCTCTCCTCCCACGTGCCAGCTTCATGGCTTCGCTCCCAGGGGCAGGAGGCCAGAGCTTAGCAGGCCATCCTTTCTGTGGAGGATGAAGGTCTTTCCCCACCCTGCGCCCTTTGGCGCTGGGAAAGCCCTTGACCAGCTTTCCCTTCATTTGGAAATTTCTGCTTTGCAAGACTGCACATTTGGCCCCCTCATGTTTAGCATTTCTAGATGGTTCTCTTTATACTAAACTCCCAGCAACACGTGGTTCAAAGGAGTAGGGTTGGTGATGCACAGGGTTGTTGGGCCAGGCCAAACACGCTCTCCAGAGATGTGCAAGGGAAGGAGCAGCTGCAGGGAAGACTAAGCGCAGCTCTGCATCCATCAATCAATACATCAGTCAATCCTTATTGAACTTCTCTGCCCACACATGCTCATTAGCCAGCGTGGACCCAGGAGGAGCAGTGTGGGATTTGAGAGGGAAAGGCAGGCCTCTGGCCAAAACATTTCACCTCGCAAAGGTCAGTGCTTTCCCTGTAGGGTCACTAGCTAATTCGTGCTAAGGTGTTAATGACTTACCAGCTTTTATTCTTTCTAACCAGGAGGGAGCTCTGGGAACCCATGGTGGAGCCTGGGTTTAGACCACTGAACAGCGGAAAGGGTGAGGAAGCAGTTGCTAAGCGCGGTTTTCCCTAACTCGCCCTTCCCCCTCGGGCTTCAATGCTGAATTCGAATTAGAACCGGGACGGAGGCAAGAGCTCTGGTCACAGCACTGCTTTCTGTCCTGCATCTCTTCCCGTCACCACACTTCGCCTAGAGCTCGTCACAGAGTCTCTGGAGAGTCTGTTCTCTCACCAGTAAAAATGAGGAAAAATGAGGTTCCACCGGCCAGCGGTGGTGAGTAAAGCTCTTAGTAACAGCTCTCGGCTTTGCAGAAAAGGCCGCGGTTGCTTTCGCACCTATTGAATAAACCCAGAGGTGCGGGAGGAAAGGAATGGCGGTGGCGCCTCCTTGGGCTTCAGCCACAATAGTTCTCGTCATGCAGACTTCGCTCGGTGGCTTTTCATGATACATCGCTTGAAAACGTGTCCAAACCCTTCTGATACGCATTCCTGTCCCTTGCATAGGCTCCCTAGATTGCCTCTTACTTACCAGGTTTCACAAGTTCATCCATTTAAAACTCACTCCTCTGAAATGCGAAAGGCAGCCTTTCCAGGCCAGCATTCTGGGATTTGATGACCAAAATGTACATTTCTTCCCTGTTTGGTTTAGAATTTTGGAGATTACGTCATGTCTTACCTCAGGCCCTTCCCTTTGGAGAACACGCAGTGCGCCCCTGAGCCACAGTCTGGTCTGCTTCAAAGCATTCACTCATTGAATTACTCAGCAAACATTTATTTGGTTCCCTGTATGTGCTGTTTATAAGGCTGTGGCACAAAGCAGTCCCTTTTCTCACAGTCACTGTGCACCAGTAGGAAGACGGCAAGAAATAGGGTTTAAACAAGCAAATTAATAAAAATAATTTCCTTAATGAAATGTCATGAAGAAAACAAGCCAAAGGGTGAGAAGAAGACTCCTGGGATGGTCGTCTGGGTAAGGAGCAGTGAGGAGAGAGGACACTGGAGGGAGTCGGGGCATCTAGAGCATAGTAAGCTGGGAGACGGGGCAGGCAGGAGCCCGGAGAGGGAGGCTGGGTCACACCACACAGAGCTTTGTAACCCAAACTCGCTGCGAAGCTGTCGCCAGGCTGCAGTGCGGCCTGTGTCTTGAAAGATTACCATCAAGTGGAGAACAGATAGGTCTGAGAAGGAGCCAGCACAGTTTTCTTGCTACTTGTGGAGTAATCAGATCACAGTAAGTGACTGAGATTGTGTGATTACCAAGACAAGGAAGACACAAAGCAGGCACCAGTCATGTGTCCTGCTTCAGACACACTCGTTCTGAGACAGCTGTGCGGTCTGATATATCAAATGTGCAGATGGATATGTGAGTCTGGAACTCATGAGCCTGGCCAGAAAGAAATTCAGACATCACAGCACGAAAACCCGTAACTGCCGAGATCAAGCAGCTATTCTCCCTCCCGCCAAGCGTTCTAGTTCCTTTCCTACAGGCATAGTCTGGTGCCCTTATATCTTCTGGCAGCCAGTTTGGCTGGACTTGTAGATTTCCAGGTCTGACCAGGGAGTTCCAGAGAGCAGTCATTCACCCGAGGACAGCCAGGAGTACTGGAGTAGTTACTGCTCTTCCCTACAGTTACTGCTCACACAACTCAGTCCCAGGAGCACAATTCATTCATTGTGCTGTACTGTTCTAGGAAGGGTTTCCCTTCCCTCAAGGCTCACTGCAAGTGTTGTATGCGCTATTTAACCAAATGACATCTCAGAAGGTACTCAGCAAACATTGGTTCTGTGTTTAAAGGACAATTCCTGTCTTATTTTAATAGGCATTATGTGCTTTTTGGTGAATAAATGTATTTTCCTTTACTCCTATGAAACAAACATATCTTAGGTATTACATATACTCTTGCCGAGGGCAGTAAATGATAAGAATATAAAGCTTGAAAAATGCATGAAAGGCACAAAGAGAGATTATGGCATCTTTCACCCTAAAGACATACCCTGTGGTGGGAGGTCCATATTTCCCAGTAAGTCTTGTGCCCCATGAAACATTGCTCATAATGTCAATTTTTTCTAGCTTTTAAATTTCTCCCATTTTAGTAACTTAAGTAAAAAGAGATTGTTCTATGTGTATAGAACTGACTCCTAAGTAAGATTTAATATAATTTATATTTTATACTCCTTAAACACTTCCAGAGGTAGAAATTTACAAAGGATATTCTAGTGGGCATGTGCTTTGAACAAAATCACAATGCTATTAAACACTTTACATGGTGTTGTAATGTTTTCCATTTAAAATTACGGAAATCATTTGCTAACTCCTGCCTGTTCTCAGGCTAAGGAGAATCAAACAAAGCCATCAACATATGCCATGCCAGCAGCTTCTTTTCTGTATTAAACTGCACCAGGGAGCTTGAATTTGTATGCTAAAGTAAATGAAACAATTTGATTCCATTTGCTGAAACAGCCCATTACTGTGCATCATTTGAGAAGACCACAAAATTCAGCAGATGTAATCAAAATAGACTGCCTCCTTCTAACTCTGAGAACACTGAGGGACAGGTATTAGAGCACTGGGTATGGTGATGAATTGATTTCTCATAAATGAAGCTGGTTAATTTTCTTGCCAATTATCTTGCTGTTACTTGAATACAGTTTAAATATCATGTAAGTCTCGAGTCTTTGCATCCTCCCCTTAAATATGTTGGTATCTCCTTTAGAAAGTTTGTCTCTGTAGTTATTCCTCTGTATCTGATCTCAGCCAGATACAATATTGGGTTTTCTATCTGTGTGTGTGTGTGTGTGTGTGTGTTTTGTTGTTTTTGCTCTTACATCAAAAAAAGCACTGTGGTGAGAGACTTACTCAACAGAAATGATTCACAGCATGAGACAATTTTTTAACTTGAAAGTTTCTAATACATTCATTTTAATTAACATATAAAAATGTAGGTTAAAGGGGAGTTTCTTAATCATTTTCTGTGGAAGCCTATATGTGACAATTAGAAATGTTCTCTGACTCCACAAAAAGCAGACAAAATCTCCAAAAGGTCCAGAACCTGGAAAAGTTGTAAAACTTATGGTTAAAAGCAGCCACTTGAAATGGTGTCAACTTTCTGTGTCGATGCCTGGGTTCACCCTTCTCATCTACAAATCTCTTCTGCTGTTTTGGTTTTTGTCTGAAAGTTCAGTGCTACAGTTTGTTTCTGGATGTTCCCCCAAAGCCTCAGACAGTCATGGGGGGATGTTTTTCAGAGGCTGCTGAATCTAGAGTTTGTGACTGATTCATGATCCAATGCTAAGATTACGGGTATGAGCGCTGCACCCATCCTAGGGCAGGCAGCCTGCATAGAGTATAAGGGACAAAGAGAACACTCTTGCCCCCATTGCTTTGCTGTCTCCTGCTGCCATTAACTGTTGCCTCTGCCATATGAACTTTGCCTTGGAGCCAGATAAGTATGGACTGAAACCTCCACAAATGGTGAACTAAACAAACCTTTCCCTCCTTACCTTTGGGTGTTAGGTATTTTTTCCCAGCAATGACAGAGAAGTAACTAAGACATTTGGTTAGGAAAACATAATGCAAAAACTGTAGATCTTTGGTTTGGGTTCAATTAGGAGAGTTTTTTTTTTCCTTTACCATCCTAAAACAAGGAAACAAACAAATTTTTCTCATTGGTTTTTTTTCTAACATGAAATGCCTTTATAAGTCTATGAATTCAACGCTGAGCCAAAAGTAACATGATGGAAAAAGAATGTTATAAAAACAGACTGAAAAACCAAAGCACGGTCATTGAAGAAATAACAAACGAATTGGAAGAGCCAGGAACAGAGTGAGCGCCGCTGGGAATCCAATGATGGGCCGAGAATAAAGCCTTGGGACAATCAGTGACCGTGAAGGTTTGAAACAATGGAAGCAATGAAAGACAGTAAGTGACATAAAGATACAGGACAGCGTTCTCCTGACGTAGTCTAAAACAGGAGATGGTTGATCCTCAAAATCACAGCATAAGAAATTTTACCTGAGTTAAAGGCATTTCTCAAAGACTGTCTCTACTTGAAGAGAACACGTGCTATGTCAGCAGTTACTACAGAGCTCTGCACCGAGACAGAGCCTCGCTAAACCCTGAATTGTAGGAATGAAATAATTTCACACAACTGGGCAGAAAAGGCAAATAACTAACCTGCAAGGAGTTGAAGTCAGTCCTCCTTAGACCGCTCCGTAACATCAGCCGTGCAGTAAGACAATGGAGCAATCGTGCTGAGACGCAAACAGCACAGCCAGTAACGCGCTATCTCATTTCCGGCTTTGGCTCTCTTTGCACCTTCCTTGTCGGATGGGTTGGAGAAGAACAGGCAAGGCACAATGAAAAGGTACCCGCCTGTAATCTGAGCATTCTGAAAGGCTGAGGCAGGAGGATCACGTGTTTGAACGACTTAGTGAGACCCGTCTCAAAAGCGATGGAGGGAGCAGAAAGAAGGAGAGGAGAAGGGGATGAAAAAGGAATTAGGATGAATTACATTCATGTACTAACTCCCCACAAGGAATGTAAACACTATGTACTACAAGCGTGTCTTAATGCATATATACATACATGCAGGTCTGGGAATGTAGCTTGGTGCAAAGGCCCTGGGTTCAATCCCCAGTACCACCAAAAAGAAAAAAGCCTATCTCTTACTCCCTCACTCAGGAGCCTCAACTTGGCAATTTCTCTTGCTTCCTCATCTACCTGGTGAAAAGATTTGAAGGTTCTAAAATGACCCTTGTGCTAGGATTGAGGAATACGGAAGTGAACTGGGCCTGAACCATGGATGGAGAGCAACAGGCTCATGACTGGACCAGGAGCAGCCATGGCGTATGAGGACTAGCAGCACAAACATGCTGATTATTTTCCTTTAATCCTTAAGCTTTGTACTCTTTTGCACAGATTTAGCCGTGGACATCAGAGGACAGAATGAATTTGGGGAGAGCAAAGCTGCTGAGTGACAGATGTCTCTTTCAGCAAAGTATCTGCATGGCTCAGTGCTTCACACCTGGACCTTCTGTGCCCCTCACAATAGCCTTGAGAGCTAAGGAAAGGCCCATGTGTGGTCTCCATGTCACAGGGGCTCAGCCCAGCAGGGTTGCCTCTCCCCTCACTAGGTGAGTGACTGGTTAGGTAAGGATTCTAAGCTAGTCTCTGCACCTAAAGATGAAGCTGATTCTTGTATCCCAGTCTTTCAAATATAAAGGCATCCACCCTAAATTCAGTTAGCAAACAAATAAAGAAGCAAAGAACCTGGGCAAAGACAGAAAAAGGGTTAAATGAAATGTCCACAATTCCCAGTCCCATAAAATTACTATCTTAGTCACTTTCCTTGCCACTAAGACACAGTACTTGACACCTACATTTCGAAGGAGGAGAAATGTATTAGCCTCAAATGGCTGCATGGTGAGCTGGCTCCAAAGAAGGAGACGCACAGCATCAGGGCCTGGTGGAGGAAAACCTGCTCATGTCATGGGGGTCAGGAAGCAGAGTGAAGGGAGGGACAGGGAGGGAGACACTCTCTCACAGGTCAGGCCCCCAGAAACCCACCTTGCCCAACCCTACCTCCTCACAGCAAGTCAGGTGTAATACACCCCTGAGCCAATCACCTTCCAAACACATGAGGCTTTGAGGGCCATTTTAGATCTAAATCATAACAGTAGGGAAACCTCTTACTCCTGATTAGTTGCAACAACCTCCTCCACAAATAGCATTTCGTTCCAGCACCCAGAGTTGCCCGCATGCAGCACACATGCGTTGGCTACATTCCCAGACAGATCGAGTGATGTAGGACACAGGGAGAGGTGTGTCTCTCTCAGAAACTTGGTCATGAGCACTTAATTCCTAGATCATTTCATGTCCATATGTGCACATCTTTACTGATTTGCTTGCAGCCTTGAAGGGCTAACTGATAGGTGTCATGCTGTTAGCTTCATGTTTAAAGAAAAGAATAAGGTATATAGGAAATACTGATGAACTTTGTTGTTTCTTACCCCTAGGGAGACTGTAGTTATGTCACTCTTTCCAAGCATCCCCTTTGCCCTGGATTCCAATAGCTGCCCTCCTCATTCACCTGCATTACTGTAATCTACAGTAGAGTTAAGCACAATTATTGGTGTGATAATATCTCACGTCTGAGTACTTATTGGTGCTGTGCTATGTGTGTTGTTAGTATTACTTTATTAAGCAGAATTACTGTTGAATATTGTAGATGATGAAACTGATAACCAGGGCAGGGATGTAGCTCAGCAGCCCAGCGCCTGCCTGGCAAGTGCAAAGTCACAAGTTTGATTCCCGGTGCCAAAAAAAGAAGAAAGAAAGAAAGAAACATAACCAGAAAGGTTAAGGCACATACTCCTAATCACACTGCTCCTGTGTCTGGGGAATGAGATTCAAACTTTAGTCCACTTGATTCTGGAGCATAGACTCAACCCCTAGAACAGTATTTACACATTTCTTCTAGTTATCATCCCAAGAGCACCAGCTCCTGCTAATGCCTGAGTAGCTCCTTGAGAATAGGTATGGAAAAGCTTTGTGCGTCTCCAGAGACAGACCATCATCATAATTGCTACAGTGATTAAATGAGAGAGTAGCTAAAACATAATTGGCTTATGGGCTTTTATGTTTCAGAGACTTAAAATTTACAATTATTCATATTTAGCCAAAATAGGACCTTTGTCTCTACCTCTACTAGCAAATTTTGGCAAACAGAAGTTTAAAAATTTCAAAACGTTGGCTGAAATGGATTCGTCACATTTTCAAGCTCCCATTTCTCTAGTACCACAGGTTAATACTTACTCTAAAATGATACTGAAAATAGCACAGGCTGAAAAACTGGGTACATTGATCAAATAATATTTAATGAAGCAAATAGCATTTGCAAAACATTTGGAGATATAAAAACAAGTATAAATCTAAGCCCCTGCCCTCAGAGATTTCAGATCTTGTTATATAACAATAGAATGTTAGTTAACAAGAATGACAACAAAGAGACAAAAAGACAGTCCAGTACAGAAGAACCTCCAAGTGGATGTCTGGTTAGTCCCACCTGTAGGAGCATAAATATCACTCTTAGTTCAAAGTAAGGTCTCAGGACCCAGATGATACAGAAAGGTCAAGAAGAAAAAAGGAACTTAAGAAAAGGGTAAAGATGTGGGAAAGAACACAAGGGAACCTCATGGTGCAGACTCAAGAAGAGGAGGAGAAACACGTGCAAGAGAAGCTTGTACACAGGGCCTATCAGGGCCTGCACAAGGATGGAGACAGCAGCAAACAGGGTTCTCTTGCTGCTTTGCCATTTGTGTAAGGGTATCCAGCAAAAGACGGGGAAAATCAAAAGCTCTGTCAAAAAGGGAAATTCTGAAAATCACACTCAGCCGAGTATAGACTGAAACTTCCACAAACTGTGAGCTAAATAAACCTTTTCGTCCTTAATTTTGCTGTTAGGGTATTTTGTCTCAGGAATGAGAGAAAAGTAATTAGGATAGGAATCGATTTAACAAAGGAAGTAAAAGATCTATATAGTGAAAATTACAGTACTCGGGAAAAAAAATCAAAGAGGATTTCAGAAAATGGAAGAGTATTCCTTGCTCATAGATAGGAAGAACCAACACTGACTTCCAAAACTGTTGTATAGATTAAACGCACTCCTAATCAAAATACCACTAGTAGACCTCACATATCTAGAGAAAATATTCCTAAAATTCATCTAAACCAAAAGAGACCTAGAATAGCAAAAGCAATCCTGGGAAACAAAGCCAAGTCAGGAAGCATCACAATCCCTGACTTGAAATTATACTACAAAGCTACTGTGATAAAATCAGCATGGTAGTGGCAAAAAAAAAAAAAACAGACCCAAGGATCAATGGAACAGATTAGAAGATACAAGCAACTACAAACACACTCAGCCACCTTGTCTTTAACAAAGGAGTCAAACATGTTCACTGGAAGAGTGATAGCCTCTTTAATCAATGGTACTGGGAAAACTGGCTCTCCACATACCAAAGACTGAAACTAGACCCATGTCTACCACCATGTACTAAAGTCAAAATGGATCAAAGATCTAAGTATTAAAAGAGAAACACTAAATCTACTGGAAGAGAAAGTAGGTAGAAATCTTGAAGACATAGGGGTAGACAGTTCATGAACAAAATCTAAGCTGTACAGGAAATACTTCAAAGAATCAACTGGGATCACATCTTACTGAAAAGTTTTTGCACATCAGAAGAAATTAATAGAGTAAAAACAAAACCTATGAATTGGGCACCCCCTGCATTCCCGCAGGACCTGGGCTGAACCAAGGACAACTCCAGGAACCCCAGTGAGCCAGCAATGCACATCCCCCACCAGCATGTGAGGCAGGTGGAGCCCTAGACACCCTCTGGGGTGACAGTGGCCACTCTCTGCACCCCCCATATGCCCACTGGAGTTGAGCTGAACCCCAAATATCTTCAGGAATGCTGGTGAGCCACCCCCATGCCTCCCCCACCAGCAAGCGAGGCAGGTAGAGCCCCAAACACTTTCTAGGGCCTTGATGACCATTCCCTACACCCCCAGCACCCCAGCAGAAGCCAAGTTTAACTTGGGACACCATCAGCAGCCTCGGTGCCCGCGCCCTCACCCCACCACCACTGGCATGGAAAATGGGCTGGGTCCTGGGCAATGTCTGAAGCCTTGGGGACCACGACATGCGCCCCTTCTCACCCTTGTAGAAGCCAGGCTGAACCCCAGAAGGGCTTCAGGAAGCCCAGTAAGCCGCCCCTGCACATCCTTCACCAGTGTGCAAGATAGGCAGAGCCCTGGACATCTTCTGGGGCCTCTCTGGCCACTCCTATCATCCCCCAAACCTCGTGGGAGCCAAGCTGAACCCCAAGTAGTGTCAGTGGCCTCTGTGACTCTGCCCTCACCCCTCCCCCCACCAGTGTGGGAACTGGGCGGGGTCCTGGGCAACGTCTGAAGCATTGGTGACCACAACCTGTGCCCCTCTACCTTTGTGGAAGCCAGGCTGAAACCCAGACAGCTTCAGGAACCCTAATGAGCCTCCACTGACCCTCCCTCACTGGTCTGGGAGCTAAATGAATGCAAGAAAGTTTGAAGAGCATCTGCAACCCCACCTTGCTGCCACACACCAGCACAGAAGCCACACTGAACACTAGGGACTTTGGGATCCTTGCCCTGCCACTCCCATACCACTGTGGGAATGAGGCTGAGCTCCAGGAAACCTCTGGGTCTTCAAAAATGACAAAACAAAAGAGCAAAATACAATCTCAAACCTCTATCCCACCCAGAACAAGTCCAATAGACATTGACACAGAAGAGCCTGGAGGTCATACACCTGAAATTTCTGAAATAATAGCAACTGAAGTAAAGAAACAAGTCCATCTGGCCATAGAAGACATCACATCAGAATTAATCTCTCAGGCCAAAAACAAAACAAAACAAAACAAAAAAAATGACAACAATAATCAAAGGATTTCTCAGTACCTCCAAAGAAGACATAGATAAAACAGAGGAGCATAGACAACTCATGGAAACCTTGAATGAACAATACAGGAAAGAACTCGAATACATGAAACAGATTCAAACAGGTATCCAGGAAATTAAAACTTTCATCAAAAGCTGGCAAAATAGCTTGAACAAAGCTGAAGATTAAGTTTCAGACCTTGAAGACAGTAGTGCCACTAATGAATGTAAAAGGAAGGATGTCTTAAAAATAAACAGTAACCAGGAAATAACAATTCCACAACTGCAAGACAAAGCAAAGAAAAACAATGTAAGATTAACAGGTACCAATGAAATAGCAGGTGACAACACAAATGAAATAAAAAGACTATGTGCAGAAATAATAGCAGAAAATTTCCCAGGCATGGAAAAAGAATCAGACATATAGGAAGCAAAGCATACAGAACTCCAATTAAGCATAACCAAAATAAATCTACACCCAGACATATAGTGATCAAGATTACAGAAATTCAACAGAAGACCAGAATATTAAAAGCTGTTAGAGAAAGGAATCAGATCACCTATAAAGGAAAGCACATCAGCATCATGGCAGATTTCTCAGCACACACCATCAAGTCAAGAGCTTGGAGTGAAATATTTCAGGTTGTGAAAGAAAACAACTTCCAACCCAGATTAATGTAACTTGCCAAACTATCCTTCAAATTTAATGGACAATTACAATATTTCCATGATTAAGAACAATTGAAATTCATGAACACCAAACCAATCCTACAAAGAATAATAAAAGACATTCTAGAAGGAGATAAACAAAGACCACAACTTCAAGAACAACAACAGAAAGGAACCACCAACCACAGCAAGCAATTAAACAGAGGCAAAAGGGAGGAACCAACAGAAGGAAAATAACATGACAAAGATAGGCCAATACATATCAGTTATAACCATCAATGTAAACAGTCTCAATTCACCAATCGAAAGAAACAGACTGGCAGAGTAGATCAAGGAACAAAATACAACTATACAGTGTATACAAGTAACACATTTAACTCAAAAGGAAATTCATAGACTAAAAATCAGTGGATGGAAAGCAATACTCCACACAACAGGAACCCAGAAAAAAGTGAGTATCACTATTCTCTTTGCGCACAATGTGAACTTCAAGAACAATCAAAAGGGATAAAGAAGGTCACTACATATTTGTGAGGGAAAAACTTCAAGAGGAAGAGATAACAATCATAAACATCTACGCACCAAACACAGGAGCACCCAACTACATAAGACAAATTTTAACAGACATAAAAAATGAAATAAGTAGCAACACAATTATAAGCGGGGACTTTAGCACACCATTGTCACAAACATAAATCAACTAGACAAAAAGTCAGCAAAGAAATAACAGAACTTAACCAAACTTGTGAACAAATGGATTTAGTAGGCCTGTACAGAGTGTTCCATCCAGCAGCATCAGAATACACATTCTTCTCAGCTGCACATGGAACATTCTCTAAAATCTATTCAAGCAATGTCAGAAAGCTTTCAGCAGACAGAGTAATTGTAGAAGACATGAAAGGACTCACACTGGGGTGAAACCCTATATAAGTAAGCAATGTGGGAAAGCTTTTCACACACAATTTAATTGTCAAAATCATGAAAAAATTTACACTGGGGAGAAACCCTATGTATGTACACAATGTGGGAAAGGTTTTGTCACACAATGGAGGAGAACCTCAGTGGAATTTCAGGGATTGCAGCCTCCACCACATGTGGAGCACATAATGATGGCTTATGAACACCTCACTCCCTAGACAGATATAAGCCCCATTGTGTGGCTTCAGTGATTCCCAGGGTCCTTTTCTCACAGCCTGCATCCAGTGGAAGCCTGGAGGCAAGGCAGTCTGAAACTGTAAGTTAATGACGAAAGAAATCACAAAAATTCCATAAACAGTTGGAAATTAAATAACACGCTCCTGATCAACCAATAGGTCACAGATGAAATCAAAATAGAAATGAAACAATATCTGCAGTCAAACAAAAATGTAGAAACAACTTACAGAAACCTGTAAGGAGTGCAGTGAAGGCCGTCCTCAGAGGCAAATTTATAGCACTGAATTCCCACCTCAGGAAAACAGAATGAGCACAAATAAACAACCTTATGCTGCACCTCAAGCTTCTAGAAAAAGAAGAGCAAGTCAAGCCCAAAACCCAAAGAAGACAGGAAATTGTAATACTTAGGGATGAAATCAATGCAATGGAGAAAAAAAGAACAATACAAAGAATTAATGAATTAAAGAGTTGGTTCTTTGAAAGAATAAGTAAAATTTTTAAACCCCTAGACAACTGTTATGGTTTGTGTCTGCATGCCCCCCAAATCCTCATGCAGTTATGGGGTGGCTTTTACAGTTTATGACTGATCCATGATCCAATGCTGGGATTATGGGTGTGAGAGCTATACCCACCCTAGGGTGGAGAATTTGCTGGGATTATTGGATGTGAGAGCTATATTCGCCCTAGGGTGGATAGTTTGTATATGTAAGGGAGAGAAAGCGGCTGCTGGCTGCCATTCCTCCATTCTTGCGCTTGTTGCTTTGCTGTGTACCACTGCCATGAACTGTTGCCCTCTGCCATGTGCCACTGTGCCTCAGAACCAGCCAAATAAGGACTGAAACCTCCAAAAACTGTAAGCTAAATAAACCTATCCTTCCTTCATTTTGGATGTTGGATATTTTGTCCCAGCAACAAGAAAAAAGAAACCAAGATGAAAACCTTATCAAAAAAGGAAGGAAGAAAAAGAAAAAA